>ML871272.1:8543-19914 GCA_009831015.1 Picea engelmannii | reverse complement strand
GGACTATACTTTCATTGGTCTCTATGATGAAATGGAAGGTGCACCAGATGGATGTAAAGACAGCCTTCTTGAATGGTGAAATAAAAGAGGAAGTTTATGTGGAGCAACCACTTGGATTCGAGGCACATGACAGGGAGACTCATGTGTGCATATTAAAGAAGGATTTATAGGGATTGAAGCAGGCACCCAGAGCATGATATGGTAGGATTGACAATTTTCTGATGATCTTGGGTTTTACCAAGAGCAGTGTAGATCCTAACCTTTACTTTAAGGTTGAGGATGGTGAACTGGTGATTCTATTGTTGTATGTAGATGACCTATTTCTAACATGTGTGTAAAATCTCATCACTAAATGTAAGAGAAAATTGGTTACAGAATTCAAGATGAAAGATTTAGGAATGATGCACTACTTCTTGGGACTATAATTTTGGCAGAGATCGGATGGGATTTTCCTAAATCAATGAAAGTATGATGTGGAAATCTTGAAGAGGTTCAAGATGTTGGACTCTAAGTCCATGGTTACCCCGATGGTATCAAATCTTAACTTGTTGCAGGATACAACTTCAGAGATTGTGGATTCTACCTTTTACAGGAAGATAGTGGAATCATTGATGTATTTGACGAACACAAGACCAAATATATATTTTGTTGTGAACACCCTGATTCAGCATTTGGAGCATCCTAGACAGGTTCATTTGGTTACAGCAAAACATTAGTTGAGGTACCTTAAGGATACTCTAGATCATGGTCTCTAGTATAGATCTGACCATGAGTTTGGATTGTATGGATACTCAGATTCAGATTGGGCTAGTAGTATTCATGACCGGAAGAGCACTTATGGATATTATTTCATCCTTGGCTCGAGTATGGTCTCATGGAGCAGCAAAAATTAGTCATGTGTGGCACTCAGTATGGATGAATATAAGTATGTGGTAGAATGTGCAGTGAGTAGAGAAGAAGTATGGCTTCGGAAGCTGATGTCTTGGTTATTTGGTCTCAGATTGGAGGAAACTTGCATTTGTTGCCACAACCAGAGTTGCATGAAGTTGTTAGAGAACCTAATGTTCCATGACAGGTTGAAGCATATTGATATCATATACTACTATATCATGGATATGGTATAGAGGGGAGTAGTGAGGCTCCAGTTTGTGACTATCAAGGATCAGGTTGCAGATGTGTTCACCAAGCCGCTGTCGAGAATGAAGTTTGACTACTTCATGAACAAGCTTGGTGCGGTCCCTCTTCAAAGGGAGTGATAGGTGGAACTCATCCAGCATGAAAAAGGGTTGGCACTAAGTATGGAAAAATATTATCCAGCATGAAAAATGGTTGGCACTGAGTATGGTGGATCTCATCCAGCATGAAAAAGGGTTGGAACTGAGATAAGGGTGCACATGATCAAGTATTGATGCATCACATGGAGTGGATGTCCTGGGGAAATTTTGTAGATAGTGAGAGCTACCCACAAACCTTGGTTGCATGGGATGAAGTCATGTTTCACTATGGATATCCGAGAATGTATATATTCACATGTTCAACATTCAATGGATGTGAGCTCGTGTGGTATCAGACTTGGAGTCTATGACTGGAAAGAATACCTTCCTAGTTAAGAGGGAATATTAATATTTTTGGTGTAACTACAGAAGATATTCTTGTATATTCATTTTAGTCAAACCTTGAAAAGGTTATTATTATTATATTATTGTTATTTTACATGTAATTGTAAAAAGGCCCATTTTGTCTAGTTGGCCCTATTTTTGGGGTTATTTAGGTCAAGAGTCGTGTATCTTTAATAGACATTGTTTTATATAAATAGAGGATAGGTTCCTCTCATTTGGACACACACTCACACACTTCTCTTGTGCATCTTGAAGTGCATAAGAAGGTTTAGCGCACAAGTCTTGGAAATTGGTTCTTTTGGTGTTTTGGTCTTAGTCTTTCTTGGAGAGTTATAGTGCATCATTGTATTGGTTGAAGGAATATATATTGAGGATTTTGGTTGCTGGGTTTTCTCCCCCATGAGGGTTTCCCAAGATAATCTTTGTGTTCTATTATATCTGTGATTGTCTATATTTTAGTGATCCTACTATAGTTTCTATTGGATTAAGTAATTGTAATTGTGTAACTAGAAAATTCAAAATTCCAACACTTTTGCAGTCAACCAATCTTGAATCTATTCCTGAGATGGATACCACCTCATTATTTGTCTTCATCATTCAATATAAAACCTTCAAGTCCTATAAATGGAACCATCTGTTCGCTCAATCACGCTTACGTTCATCCTTCTTAATGTTAAGGGATTGAATACCCAGGGTTCGTCCAGAGTTGACCACAAAAATCCCCAAAGAATCAACATATCAATCCTCAACCAAAGACTGAAGAAGGTCTCACTCGAGATGCCATGAGGATCATAGAGACCATCTGGTCTTATGTTGATGATGAAGGACTAATTACACAAAAATCCATTTGGGTTGGAATTCAAACAATTCATTGAAAACTACTTAAAAAATAACATTGTATAATATTATCAAACACATTGAATTGACACATGATCAACACATCGTAATGCTAGAATCACTGCAGCTTTATTATCTTTATTCAACCATCAAAGACATACATTTTTAAGAAGATCATCAATTGACAGCAACATATCCTTTCTCTCTCATACATTTTCCTAATGTTACATTACATATTGCCATGAGATTTGCTTCAGAATCTACAAATGTGACATACTCGGACTTACAACCAAAGACATTACAAAACATAGGCTCACAGTGAGCTCAAAGACATTGACTAACAACAACAACAATACACACAACTATCAATCAGCAACCAACTAACTAAATCTTTTTTTGTTGTCATTGCTCCCTTTTATCTACTTCTCAGCTCTAACACTCTGTCACTTTCAATTTTTCCCCACTCGCTCCTCTGACTGTCAGTCCCACACAATTTTTTCATCGGCATGCATTCCACATAACCTCTTTGGAATCATGGCAATCTCAACTACCTTGCCAACTCATATTCTTATTGATCCACATTCCCTTGTGATGCATGTAGTAATCATTTGGGGATATTTTTCAAACATTATTTTCTTGGTTATGGAATGCATGCAGTGTCCTCTTTATTTATAGCATGCATCACAAAACTCAGACTGGCGTGCATCGCAAAACTCGTATCGACATGCAATGGTCGAAATCAAATTGGCACGCATTAATAAAATTTGATCTATTGCGTGCGCCTCCTGTCACCCATTGTGAAGTTGTTTGAGGACGTGCAAATTGGAATAGGCATGCACAACTTCATTCACGCACAACTTCATTTGTGTGCATGCGATATTTACCCAAAACTTTTGGTGCCAACAAGGTCTCACCCGAGATACCATGAGAATCATAGAGACTATATGGTCTTGTGTCGGCTATGAAGGGACAGTGCATATAAAGAAAACTCTTGGGATTTCATTCATTCATATTCAAATGCAGATTAGTAATAAGCATTAACCATTAAAAAATATATGCATTCAACTCAAAATACACAGAGTAGCTTGCAGAGAAAAACGAAACTTTGTATTATATTCATTAGTTCCAAAATGCATACAGAGACATAATCATATCACACACAGATCTGTGTTTATGTGCTCTACTTCATTCAACAGTCATTCCATTACATTGTGTTATTCACTCTATCCTCGGTTTCCACACAAAACTGACTCTATTACCGACTCTTTACACAACTCAAATAGGACTCATACAAAACTTAGAAAGAATTAGACTCATAATTGAACGGTTCTTCCTCTCTTTCCCCTTGACTCTATATGCTCATTTTTCTTTGGCTCTTTGTTGCTTTCTTCTCTGCTCCACTCTCTTTAGTAATCATTAGATTCACACACTTCTTCTATCCACATCCATCCCACGTATCCTCCTTAGGGTGTGGAAATCCTAACTAAATTTCCAACTAATCCATAATCTTTCTGAAAATCCTTTGGGTTGTTCTTGTTCACCATTCAAGAAGTTTCTCAAAGATCTTCTCAGGTTTTGTCTGCTTGCAGTATATTTGATATCCTGTGAACACCATAGAAAATTGGGTTGGCGCGCACGCAATCTTGATTTCGCTCACATAATTTTTTATCCTACTTGTTTCGCGCAGTGTATATGTGAACACGGTGTTGATTTGTGGCACACATGCAACTTACCCCAAAACCTTGGGTTCCAACAATACCCAAACACTATTAGTTGTCTTGTCTTCGACCCAATGACATTGTTCTTGGATTGAGAGAAGAGATTGACGATATGGCTACCATGACTTCCTAGAGAAATTGTTAAAAGTCCTTGTAAACCTTGTTAAATCACTCATACAATCTCTCTGTGAGATAGAAAATGTCTTTTGTATCAGTCACTATATCAGTCGAGGACTGGAGATTAATCAATTCCATTTCGGTTAGCATAGGATCCACCAAGGTGTGTGTCACTACCATTCAATATTAGTGTAGCTCTGCTTTACTTGATGCTTCCAAGGTAATGCCAGAAATGGTTTTTTGTTATGCAAGGGTTGTTGTGATCTACTGGAGTTTATTAGAAATGGATGTCGTTGTTGCCATACATTCTCTTGGGGGTAAGGAGGATAGTTCTTTATGTTGTTGCATGACTTTTTCCAAAATTATCTAAATCTGGTCATCAATAGCCTAGACTTCTAAAGCATTATTTAGGTGGGTCCAAAGGATAAATTTGAACTCTGTTAGACTTACAAAATCAGAAATATGTTCCTTCCCCCTCGCGAATGCTTCTTCCACAACCACTATCTTCTGTGTCAACTTTAGGTTGTCTGGGGTGGGCCATTTGATATGCTCCTGAAGCTCAAAGTTCTATGATTCTAAAAAGGCAATGTGTTCTTTAATTTATTGAAGCTTGTGAGTCACAGATACTTCTAGGATATCTTTTGATGCTCTAAGAAATTGTGCATAAATATCATCTATTGTTTTGAGAAACTCCTTGTGGAAAGTAAGCATTACTTCATGTTGGGTTTTTTTTTCAGCATGCACAAATATCTCTATGTTATGAAGTGCCTTCAACTCTTGATGGGCCTCCAGCTCCTTCTAATATTGAGCGTGAGTCTCGTCATGTGCAGCTAGCTCTAGATTGTGTTGTTGCTTGAGTTGTTTGTGTGTCAGGTTGAGGTCCCAGTGTATGTCTTATGGCTCCACTATGAGGGTATCAATGTAATTCTGCAAATTCAAGGTAGGTATCGGCACTAAATCAATCCCAAAAGTTTCCTAGTCAAAATAAATAACAGTTGATGAGTCGAACCTTAATGTCACCTGCGGTGTCGATTTGTTGCTTCTAAGGTGAGTCATCGAATGGAAAAGCAATAGAAAACTATAGACAAATATTTTTGAACTTAATTGCAACATCTTTTTGTATCCTCTACAGCATGACCAATTGTCCCTTAAGTTTTTTTATGAGGCTCGGGATACCTAGCGTAAGTTTCCCTATTCCCTGTGTCGGAAGTCAAGTAGCTAGCTCTTTGTCTTTCGTTGTTTGTCTCCTTTTAATTCTCTCTTGACCAGGATTCAAGGTGGTCTACACGAATGGTGCTATAACTTCTTTGATGATGGGGGTAGAGTGGATCTTCAGGAGGGAAATGGACATTTGATCTTTTTTCTTAGGTTTTGAGCTGGACCCAATTTGGAGAGGGACTATCGATGATGGAATAGGATTATTTTTCAACTTGAGGGCCTCCTTCTTTGTGCACGTCCCTACTACCCAAGACATTCCCTAGTCTTTCTTTCATGTGTCTTCATTATGTTTCATGTCCTGATTCCTCTTATTCCTTGTTTTGAGGGTATCATGCTCGTCCTCAGGGGTAGGTTTAAGGTGTTCTAGAAATTTGGTGACATCGTGTTCAATGTCTTCCTTTGTGATGAAAAATGGAAGCATGGCCATCATGACTCCATGGTATTCACTGGGATAAATGTAAATGTTATGAAAATTACATTCAAATTCAATATAATTCTCATACTTGTCATTGACGTTGTGTGGGATGGGTTGTTGTGAATCAGTAGCGTAGATGATTTGGCTATATTATTTTTGGAAAGCTTTGTTATTCTCAGCTCGAATCTTTGGGTTCTTGTTAAAATTTAATGAAATAAATAGGGGGCATTGAAGGTTGGTGAACATGTTGTATCGTCCCCATGAACCGTAGGGGGCCTCCATAGGATCATTGAAATAAGAAAAATAATCCAAATGTAGTGAAAGCCTTTACCAAGATTATGGGATTCTAATAAATCCTCCACAAATTCATTTAAGTATACAGCACACCCACACCATTTGAACTCCTCCAACAAATCGTTCCATTGTGACGATGACACTAAGCGGACATTCATCTTTATGGCGCTTCCAGAGTAGTTTACATGGGATCAATTGTTTGGCGAAGCGGACTGGTCGATCATTGATGTCAATAATTACCATGTCCCAGGTCCCTCTACGCATTCCTTACTTGGCATAAATATTGTCATGAGTTTCATCCTTAGCTTTGAGTTTTTTTGTTGGGTTTTCACCCTGCATCGGAAGACCTATAACTTGATGCATTTTCTCTACATCAATTAGGTATTTGTTGTATAACCAAAGATATTCACCATGTAGCCAAGTCAATAAAAATTGAACACATGTTGTGACAGATCCACCTCATCCAAAATGAGGGCAGTCCACCAGTGTTAGGATGTTATCTTGTCGAAGAGTCTTGGACCACCCTTGGGTATGTATCTGATGCTTCCCATTTTCACCCATGATTACATGTGTATAGTTGGGAAAAAATAGCTCGGGAACTAGACTGGGTCGCGAATATCATAGTCGGTCAAACAAATTATGGGGACTTTCTCGATCTTAGGACCTATGAAACTGATATTGGTAGGTAATGTAGGTTCAGGCACCTATTTTTCCCTGATGACCTCAATTTTATTTCATGCCTATGGATTAGTAGAAGAGGCCATTGTTACTTGTAGATGATAGGCATCTTTGTATCGTTGATAATCTATGTTGGGATTACTTCAGTATGCAAATACATTGTTGGACTTGTCTAAAATATATCTTGGAACTTCTCTCCTCAGTTCTACACATGTTCTTCACTTGGATGGGTGAAAATAATAACAAAGCAACCTGGTTATGAAATGTTAAATACATGTAAGGTGATATTCCCATGATGGTATTGGTTGTCAATATGTCACAAAAGTCATTTATTCCTAATGTTCCCTGGTATAACTATCACGTATCGCGAGGATATATTACCATAATTGTTTTCATCTTACCACCATGTCACCATCGTTGGTTGTTCGGTAAATACCATCATAACTAGTTGGACCTGGCCAGTAGCTATCAATAGTCATAGTTCTGTCCTTTTGGGTTGATATGGCATTAAAACTTGAATCCTTTCCAAAACGTGCAAAATCTCAAGATTTGATTGTGGCATTTAAACCTTGACTATTCCCAAAATGTTCAAAATCTTAGTGGAGGTATGACATGTCGTGTCCTCCCTTAATGTGTCGAGTGATCTATGTTGTTTATTTATTCCAATGATAATGACTAATATACCCATGCGCTAAGTATTAACCTCCAAGGGTGCAACGCATGGTTATGGCACACCCCTACTTTTGAGCCTGAGATGTCATCATGTCGCATATGCCCCTAGCAGGCCGCAACACTTCTTTACTCGGATCTTGTTTCTTGTCCCTTGCCATGGAGGGTCTTCAGTAGTTGTGGTTGGGGATAGGGAAATTTGTTGACCGCCCAACCCTATGTTAGGTTCAAAGTGTAGTCTGTGCCACCCATCGAGTGGCGCGGTTGTCATCTAAGTTTCTTGATGGATGGAACTACTTGTTGGTGTAAAGCATTTGGAAATTGAATGGACCTTTCATGCATTATGGTGTTTCTTATCTAGCCAGTGCCTTTGGTAGGAACACATTTTTTTTTAGATTTACCCCCAGCATGAACCCTTCCTTGATTAAATCCACTACTTTCGCCCATTCACGTAGATGTTCATGATGTGTCACCCACCATTTCTCAGGTATTCCTTCCATCACTATGTCGAGAGTTTGTATCTAGTGAGTGAAGGGAATTTTCTGCATTTGGAGAAAAAGGGGGTCCATAGAGTCTATTCCATCAAATTGATATAGAGTATAAGTACATATTCCAACCTCACGCATCGTGGTAGTAATTCGTGTGCATATTCTTATGGACACCTCGTAGAGTTTTTTTTCCATCTCTCCATAGCATCCTCTGAATTTGTATCATATGAGTGCACACTTCTCTAGCTCATGTGACCATATGTTGTGGGATGATATAATCCTCTTTGTGCTCTGTAATCTGACAGATGTTTTCAATAATCGATCTTCGTACATCCTCATTCGTGGGATAATTATACTTTTCGCCTTAATTTGAATCTAATGGAACAATAATGCGCAAAGTATCTTTCTCAAGAGACATTTGTCATTTCTTCATATTTAAAATTGCATTATTGTCAAATTCCCAATCAATTCCAAGTAGCGTGTGGTAGGGATTTGATTCATCGATAATCTCAATCACCTCAAAGTCTACTTTAGTCTTCACCCCTTCTATGTTTACTTCTAATTTCTCTAGCTGACCAATAGGATAGATTTGGTACTGATTAGCCAGCCTGAGTTGAATGGGGGACCACACCAAACTTGGTTATCCCATCAACTCCCATGATTTCTTCGTCATGATGTTCACATTGGATTTTGGATCCAACATGACATTGTCCATGTCATAGCTTCTAAGTTTAGTTGTCATCTTGAACTCTCTTCACGTGTGCTTATTTTTGCTCACCTAGCGCACATCCCTTTCTGGTAGTAGGGTAGATATAGTTACAGTTGTTTCTTCTTCCCCCATACATCTCTTCAACATGTGTGTCAAAATATTTGCAGCATCAGGATCGCTTAACAATTTCAAACAACAACGCAATAAGTTATGTACTTGATCCTCTACTTTCTCCTCGCAACTAGCATCGCATTGTGTTTATTATCACGTCATACATTGCAACTCTTCATGCACATTCTCCTCAATTTCTCTTGGTTCAAACCATTTCACCTCTTCCTGTCTATGGGATTCTTCCAACAACCTCTCTATCATGTGTTGTATCTATTCACGTGCACAAGCTTCTTCCAATGATTTATGTGTTGCACATTAAAACTCTTCATGGAGTCGAGCTTCCTATAAGGATATTTGTGTTGTGCGTTGTACCTCCTCATGCACCCAGGATTTCTCTAATGACCTTTGTGTCATGTGCTCTGTCCTCCTCTAGAGACCTCTGCGCATCACTCATAAACTGCTTCTGTTGTGCAGCGTCAAACTTGGGAGGGGCTTGCGTGTCTTTTTTGATCTCCCCTTCTACGTTCTAACCCAAGCTTTCTCCACACTCTAAGTCCATTCCCATTCAAATTCCTCCTTGGGTTACAACCTACACATCAACTCCTTCCTTTGGCTTTTGATTTCCGTGTGGATCTATTGTCACCATATTGTAATGTGCCTTCTTTTCTTCCCACTTTTTCAACAATTCTAGGCAATCTTCCCTGGCATGCTCAATACTATAACATTACCCAAAGAGAGTGTGTGGTTTGGTACAAAATCATGAAACGTGGCCCACTTCGCCACAATTAAAACAAGTGGGTCGTCTTCCTCCACCTCCAACATATATGCATCCTTTTCCTCGTCCATATCCTCCTCTCGAGCCTCCTCTATATCCACCTCTATCTTTGCCTCCGCGATCGCCACCTTTCTATTATTCCAGGACCCGGAAAGCATCAATAGTGTGGTTCTACATCAACTGAAGTGAATAAAAGTCGTTCACATCATGCCCTGTGGATTTGAAAAACTCGTAAAATAGAGTATGTGTAGTCTCTTGATACTTCTATAGTGTTAGGAACCAGGGAGGGATATGTTCCCATTGTCTGTAAATATTGCACCTCTCGGTCTGAGGTCCAGTCAGAAATGGATTTGGTGCACCCATCATCAGTTAATTCCCCAACGTAGGAAATTCATCCCTATAGTGACCTTTCGATCGGCACATAGTACACCACACATGCTCGCGCACCACTTTATCCTTCGTCATATAATGTAACTGCATGGTAATATTTGCAAGCTAAGATTGCACCTACACCAGCCCTGTTGATGTCTCACCACCTCCTGGCATAGCTTATAGGCACTTCGCGATCTCCACGGCCTCTGTTTGAGTCGCCACCTTCTACTGGTTGAGTGGAACGTGAATATGGGATAGAAGTCCTGCAATGAACCACTCCATGTGTTGAATATCTTAGATCTGAAATATCAAGATATCCAATAATATCTTGAACAGTTTTTCATAGTCCCATACGGTTTCTACATCATGTTGATTGACACTACTACATATGGGCGGATTATTCCACGAAAATTTTCCACGCTTCAACTAGTTTCATATTTTTTTTAAACGGGGTGGGATTTTCATCACTATTTCCACGAAAGTTCGTCGCAATATTGACGAAAATCTTATTTAAATCTAGTCGAGATTTTCGTCGCTATAGCGACGAACTTTCGTGGCAATAGCGATGAAATTTTTTCCTATCTCATTGGTTGGTGGTAACGTCTAGTTGACTATTTTATCTATATATACGTGACTTTAAGAGACTTTGCGACACAATTGCTATAGTTGTGACACTGTTCTTGGCTTTTGTTTGAGTTGTTTATTTTTTCCATCACCCACCGGTTGAACAAATCCAATTCTCGATCTACATAGCTCGGATTTTGAACTTGCAAGTTTAGTATGTTATTTTTTATTGATGTACTCATTTAACTTGTAAAATTTTTTTCAAATGTCCAAATTTCATTTAGCTTATTTTTTCCTAGATAATATATTATAATATGTGTAGTACCATATTTCATGTCTTTGGCTTGTGGATCTAGTTAGTATATTCTATGGAAAAGGGTATGTGGATTCCATAATATTCTAGGTTTATGGAATCCACATACCCTTTTCCCTTCAAATGTATCTATAATCTCTCTCTCTTTTCATTGATAAAGATATGGAATTGCTCTTGAAACTCAACCCTGATCGGTGAAATGATAGTAATTGATTGTCATTTTCTTCTCTCTTTTAATTTTTAAGACCTAACAAAAAAACACCAACAAATCTTGATTGAATCTTTGATACCACTTGTTACATCCCTAGTACCCAAAAGGAATCACACTTGTATAAATTGAAAATAATATAACAGTGACAATAATGGTTGGGATACTTGCACACCTAATGGTTGGCAGCTAGCACTTACTAATTCAATTAAATGAAGGAAGAAATATCCATGAATAAAATATTGAAGTTGATTGTTATATTGATA
>WSFP011448831.1:0-19914 GCA_009831015.1 Picea engelmannii | reverse complement strand
TTCTATACATCACAACATCCCATCCTGATATAATGTAGGTTGTTGGAATGGTAGGTCATTATCAGGCTACCCCTAAGCAAATTCATTTAGCAGTTGTCAAGAGGATATTCAAATATTTGAAGGGTACAATGAATATGGTCTTTGGTATCCTAGAAATCAAAACTTACAATTAACTACATATTCATATGTTGATTGGGAAAATTGTTTGGATGAGAGAAAGAGCACCAGTGGAGGTGCATTCTTCTTAGATGATTTGTTAGTAGCACGTCTTAGTAAAAAGCAAGGATCTATCTCATTATCAACTACAGAGGCAGAGTACATTGTTGATGCCACTTGTTGCACTCAGATATTATGGATGTTACAAACTCTTGCAGATTTGAAGGTAACTTATACTGATCCAATTTCACTTCACTGTGATAACACCAGTGCCACTAGTGTCTCGAAGAATCATATTCTCCATTCAAATATGAAACATATCCCAATAAAATACAATTTTCTCAAAGATCAAGTTACAAACAGAGTTGTTCAGCTAAATTATATTCCTTCCACAGAAAAAATTGCAGACATCTTTACTAAACCCCTGGCCAAGACACCTTTTGAATATCTTCGTTAGAAGTTGGGTGTCATCCCTACTCTCACCTAAGACAGTCCATCCTGTCAGGGGGAGTATGTATTGGTTGAATATCAGATACCTCTGACACATACTACAACAGCTCAGAGGGAGCATGTTTTCTTTGACATTGATGTCAAAGGGGAAGAAAAGGTGTGGTGCGAATGCTATAGTTGGAGAATAGCGCAGCCTTTTAGGGTTTCCATCAATGCCAAAGGGGGATATTTTTGGCATGTTTACAAGCAGAGTGTGATTGTCATTCATGGAAATATCAGAGTGTGCATTGATGGAAAAACAGGAACAGAGATCAAAGCTCAGGTGAAGAAGCAAAAAGTATGCAGAGATCAAATCGCAGGAGAGATAGCAGTTTCCAAAAGCGCAGATGAGGTCCAAGTCATCAGGACTCGTAGAAGGATCAAAGGTTGAGGCATTTGACACATAGACATTCTTTCAAGTCGAATGGAAGCATAATCTTAGGAGGAGGAGAAAAAGTGGTCGTCGAATCAATATCCAGACAAGAGGAGCACGCAGAAAGATCAATCTGTCTATCTGAGAACATGATCGATGAACAACGATTAGTTCAGGTCTAAAGATGTGAGGAGTTTACACTCAAGAAAGTTTGAGATTTGAAATCTATGGAATGCGAAATTCTGTCAGGCTTCGGATCAATTTTGAGTGGAATGACAGGATAAGATAGCAAAGTTACATCACAAAAATATCGATCCATCGATCCAAGATCCTGATCGAACGAACAGAATTCACTTTGGACATAGAGATGCGAGGAGGTTACACTGCTGAATGTTTGAGATTTGAAATCCCCAGAATACGAAGTTTTGTTAGTCGTCATATCTGGAGATTAGACAATGACCGTTAGCAGATTACGTCAACAAATATAGTCCTCGAGGACATATGGCAGACCACATTAGCAAGGACACATGGCATACCATGTCAGCAAGGACATGTGGTAGACCACATCGGCAAGGACAGGTGGTGCAATCAGACAATGACAAGTGTCAATTTGATTCGACATTTTAGGTACGTGGTAATCACAAATCTGAGTGACACATGGCAGCTTCTCAGCTCGTGACACGTCATAGAGTGATGCAATATTTACGTCACTCCGAGAGTTTTGGTTTGGGAGTTTTACCACCAGTACTCGACCAAAGACTTGAAGTCTCGAATGCCAAAGACTCAAAGTGGATACGAGTCGTGCGATATGAATATCACTTGAGGTGTATTCTTGATCGGTGATCGTATAGTAGGATAGGTATCAACGGATCGTGAACTCTGGGTGAAACTTCTCTGGGAAAATGCGAATGAGAAAGGTTTGAGATTGTCGAAGGCTGAAGTCCCGAAGCGCAGGATAGTTGTTGGATTAAAGAGGACACATGTCAGTAGATTGTCATCTCTAGGAAAACATGAAGGAGAAAGGTTTGAGATTTTGGAAGTCCCTAAGTGAACGAGGATCGTTGATATGAGAAGGACATGTGTCATTGGATCGTGGACTCCAGGTGAAATTCTTCGGGAGCAAACGAGAACTTGAGAATTGAAACTCCCATAGCCTGGATCGTGAAATCGATCTCGTCCGTTGGTTTGGAGGGACATGTGTCATCTGATTGCTGAGACCAAGGATTACATGTGGACAAAGGAAAGAAGGCATAGCCATTGATTGAAGAGGATACATGTCAGCAGATCCTCCATTCTGGAAGATATCTAGTCAACAAAAACAGGGTTTGAGAGTTGAATCTCCTGGAGCCCGAATCAGAAAGGAAACCTTAGTCGTTGATGGAGGAAGGAGAGATCTGGTATGTGGACTCAAGAGGACATATCTGAATTGTCCATTCAAGAGAACCATCAAGATTGTGATATTGACGGTCATGCTCCATTGCAGGGCCAGAACATGCTCGGGCCTTAATTTTTGGTAAGTGGGCCACAATCGAAACCGTGGTTTTGGATAAAGGACGCATGGAGGCTCGTGGTGATTTGTAGGGTGAAAAGTAGTTTGGTATAAACCACGTTTGGACATGCCCACAATAGCTTGGTCACATGAAGCTCACAGCCCAAGGTCATATCGTGAAATGGAGCTAGCGCTCACTAGACAGAAATCGGGAAGAGCCTTTTGAATAAGTTCTTGGTCACCATCAGTGGTCACGCGAAGGAAGGGGCTAGAAGCCAAAGAAGACATAATTGAATGGTTGTAACTGACAGAGAAGATGAAGATTCTCAACTGCTAGAGAAGCTAAGGAATCTCAGCATAACGACCACTGATGATGAAAGCACAGGCAACAGAACCGCCAGAGAAGATGAAGAGTTGTTATGATGATCAGGAGATGACTGTACGTGAAAAATGCATGAAAAATAGAGAAGTGAGGGGATTTTTCTCCTGTCGAGCTATGCAGGAGCAAGTGGGAGTTGTAGTGAACAACCTGAACGGAAGAACAGTGATGATGTGAAGATCATATAGAGGTATTGTGCATGAAGGATGAAGAAGGTGCAGAGAGAGTATAAAAATGCAGAACAGAGAAGAGATGAGTGTTGTTGTTGAGTGTGATACATGTGGGTAGAAGCATGTAGTGTGTAGGAGAAGAAGCGCAGAAGAAGCAAGGAACATAAATTCATATTTGAGAGAAGAACATAAAGTGCAGCAGACGCGAGGTGAGAGACACTGATGCAAGCAGAGCATAGTAGTGTAGCAGAATAATGATGAGACTGGTAAGCCATCGATAAATGTTGTATCACTGTGATAAAGTTGTAAAAATAAAATATTTATATTTCAGGGAGGTGCTAGGGAGGACTGGTGTCCCCATAGTTTCAAGTGAATTCTTGAACACAGGGATTTGTAGCTTCCATCTGGTTGCAGCCAAAAAAACCAGGCTGGCAGGGTGGTGCAAGGGAGAGCTATTGTTGTCTAATATATAGGTTCATGCCTGTGTGACTGGAAGTTGGTGCTGGAACACTTAGAGAGTTGGTGCTTCCTTCTAGTGGGTGCTAGAGAAACCAAGGAGTTGGTGCTTCCTTCTAGTGGGTGCTAGAGAAACCAGAGAGTTGGTGCTCTCAACAAGTTGCCGCTTGCAAAACAGAGGTGGTAGCCTCACAATGAGTTGGTGCTCATAAGAATGATAATGTATAGAAAATAAATATTACTTATCATATCAAGAAGAAGAGGTTTCTACCCTTTATGGGTTTTCTCATGAAATATCTGTCTCTGCATATTTCATGTGTGTGATTAATGTTTAATATTCTATTAGTTACTTCCCTGCATCATTGTGATCATCATTAAGTGTTCTATAAAGAGTTTACAAATGGGCATAATTGTTTAAGAACAGTAACAATTGATTCACCCCCCCCTCTCAGTTGTCCAACAATGTTGTACTCCCATTGTTTTATATAGTAATGATATGAAATTTTATGGTTGTCCTAAGTAGCTTTTCAGCGCATTGTATTTCTCTAATGTGATGGAATGATTCCAATAACAAAGATATGGTAGTTATGATCTATTATGTGTTTGTTATGAATGAGTTGAAGATGTGTATGTATAGTTTTAGTTCTTAGTCCTTAATAGGTTATCAAATTTGAGTTACATGGATGCCAATTGCAGTAATGTTTCATATGTTTAATCCTTCATCCCTGTCACAATACATTATGGTCTTTGTGATCATCTATACATCTCGAGTGAGACCTTCCTTGGCCTTGGTCAAGGATTGATATGCTCGTGCTTTGGGGTTTTTGTTGGACAACTTTGGATGAACCCTGTGTCTAACGCTCCCCATCGTTAATAAGGATGAAACACGTGCAAGCATGGAGAGAAGGAGAACACCCAAAAAATGGTTCCATTGTTGGGACATGAAGTCTTTTTGAGATCGATGGAGGAAAAGAAAAATGAGTTGGTTTCCTTCTAAGGAGGATATTCAAGAATAGATAGAAGCGAAAGAAGATGAGTTTTCCCTATGAGAAATGCAATAATTTTGGGTGAACATGGAGGAATGGAAAGGAAGATATATTTACTTGGATATGCATGAGATCTTCTTTATAAAATTTCCATGTATGTTGCATGAATGGTTAAAGAGACAAGTTGAAGTTAGTTTGACTTCATTACTAGTGGAGCCAATAGTTTGGTATCATTCCAAGCTTGATAACTTGAAGGTACTAGATAAAAAGTGGTCTCAGGATATTGATTTTGGTTCTCTCAAGTGAAGGAAGGAAACATTATTGAGTTTGTTATATAATATGGTGATTCTTTTAGCAAGGTTGAAATAAAGTTCGAAGAAGGTATGAGGAAGTGGATGCTAGAATAAATTACACTTTAGATCAAGATGTTGTGCATGGAAAGAATAATGATGCGCATGGATCATGATATAATGGTTGAGTAAACCCGTAGGAACTATTATGAGTTTCAATACTCTTCCTTACCCAGCGATCATGTAATACCCCCAGGTCGAACCCCATTGTAAATATAAATGTAATTGTACATATAGGCTAGTGAGCCATGACACTTTGGGGCTAGAGTGGCTTTGTATGTATGTATTTTGAGGCCAAATTTCTTGTGTGGTTATTATGTTGGTGATTCAGAAGTTGAAAGGCCAGTGAGCCTATTTTTTTTAAATGTAATAACACCCATTTGTTTTAATGAAAACACATCATTGTTGCAGACCAACCATGTAAAAGAGTATGGGGGGATAAACTCCACCATAATGGGAAAGGGGGGGGATAAGAGTTTGAGAAAAAGGGTCTAAGATAAGGGGCTTAATCTAAATGGAAAATTTAATTAATATTCTTGAAAATATAAAGTATAAAGTATGAATATTTTGTATATCCTAAGTCCCTATGTTGGGAAACGTGTTCCATCTGGACCCAAGCTAGTGCCCAACATGACAAGTGTCAAGTTGGGAATAGACAAATATAATTGGGGGGTTTAGTTATTTTGACCATATTTTCTATTATCATTTTCACCTCACCACCTCCATAATATTTTCATATGTACCTTCATGTTGCTAGTACATGTACCTGTACCCTGGAAAGAATTGGATCTAGAATGAAGAGGCGGGTTGTTAGGCCCGTGAGAATTCTCTTTAGGTGAGATAATTGTTAGGGATTGATTTCCCAAGGTTCCAAGATACAACTACAGGGCTCTGAAACTTCTTGTATGGTCTGTTGCTAAATCCCTAGAAGGGAAGTTAATTTGGAACCTATGTCTGAATTTTACTATTGTCTGAGAGGCTTAGCCTGGTTGGGAATCATTTACCCAGGTGGAGTTTTAGCCCTAGCTCAGGGGTGACCCACTTCTAAGATTTAAGAGCATTGTGGTCTAAGGTTGGCAGGAATGTGGAAGGTATGCATGCAGTTGGTGTTATTTTACCAAAGATAAGTGTCAATTTTGTGCTAATTTATGTGTTTTGTTAATATTTATTCATTTATTCTCATGGGTTTTCTATATATGGTGTATATATATATAGTTTTTGTTATTCTTCTTTAATTTTTGCAATTGTTGAGTAATTGTGTTAATTATTTTAGTATCAGAATCAGAATTTTTTGTGTGGCATTTCCCAACAGGGGTATGGGGATGCTACAATGTGGTATCAGAGCCCAGTTTCCAACACTGATCATTCATGGAACCAATTAGTAGAGAGTAGAACTGAAATTTGTAGAGTAATCATGCAAACCATTAGATGGAATTTCAAGGAGAGTACATCTGTAAATTGTTCGACAAAATTATTATAGTGAAATTGGAGGAAATTTCATGGGTATTTGGTAGAATCAATACCAGGAATTAAAATCCCCAAATTAAATCTAAAATTCGGTGATTTTGGGCTTGTGAATTGGCTGAGTTTTATGTTTAGAGAACGCAATAGTGAATTTGGGGCGAAATTGGGCAAAAGCCCCAAATTTTACAATTAATTTCATGAGGAATTCGACTCATGGGAGTCAAATTATAGGTACTGAGGTAAAAAGGATTGTTACAGGGAAAAAAATTTCCATGTGAAGCTTAATTACAACACTTCAACAGTGACCATGGGAAGAGTTTCAAAATTGGGCATTTTTGGGTATTTTGGAAAAAATCAAAATTAGGTGAAATTGGAAAAATTTTGGTATTTTTTCGTACGCTGACATTAGCATGACATGGGGGCCACGTGTCATATGACGTGGTATAAAAATGACATGTACTGTCATGGTGGTACATACACGGTGGCATGGTGGCATGGGTGACAGGTGACTTAGCACCACAGTGGTGGGCACCCTCCTACCCATGGAACCCAGAGGCTGGATCCGCAGAAATAAATTTTTGGGGGGTCGAGTGGGGTTAGCCTAACCCAAAGAAAGGAGGGATGAAATGCATGGATGTGTGGCAGATCACCCCAACCCTAACCATGTTTATGTATTTTTTCACATCCCCACCATGTTAACGGTCAGTGCGGAAGGGGCGCCGAAATGTTACGTGGATTGTTGATCCCCGTCGGTGCTCATCAAACGATGACCGTTGGATTGTAACTGTGTGAAAATATGGGCGCCAATGTGTATGGGTGAGGAATGGGGCCCTCCCATCCCCAATACCTAATATAAAGGTGCCACATGGTATCCAAGGGCCTATGGTACCCATATTATAAAATTAAGAGCATGTCAGTCAAGGGGAGAAAGAGAACGAATAAGAGGTAAGAGGTCGATGGGGCAGGTCCAAGTGTACAAGGGAGATGACATGGAATCCTTCCATGGGTTCCTGGTGGACTTGGGTTCCACTCTAGCATCCATATTAGCATAAGGTAACTAAAATTAGCAGAAATTAATATAAATTTCTGGAAATTTTCGATGTTTTCCAGGTCATCTTTTTGCAGGGCATTTTTTAGGCCCTAAACAATGTTTTTAGCTACTCAAAAACACCAAGAAATAAGTATACCAAGGTACCCTCTATCTCTATAGCACAAATGAAATAGCTTGGAGAGATATTTCTAATGGTGTAAACCATTCATCAAACAGAGCTTTTATGAGGAAGTTATAGGCCAAAGAGTGAGGGATAAATTTTAAGACCCAGTTAACTTCTGAGGGCCATAAGTTCCCGCTTCGGAATCAGATTGGGGCATAAGAGAAGTCAATGGAATCTATTGAGCCATATATGACAGCAATGGATCCAAATTAAAATTCTAGGCACATTAAATATGTATAGGAGGTCATAGAAGGTGCATGTAGCATTCAGGGCCAAAAATATTAATTGGCCTGAAACTTCAGCAAGTTGTATCTAGCATCCCAGAACCCAAATAGAGGTGAAACTTGAATATATTGTCTATATTATGTTTATTAAGGAACCTAGTTGGGATCCTATCAAAAATCCAAAAGATCATGTACAAAAATTCATAAATACAATTCAGATTTTCACCTGGTTGGGGTGTGAACAGAAGGAATTAATGGGTAATAATCAAATGGCCATAAATTTCTGCTCAAGACTCATAAGTGAGAAAGAAAGTAGTCATTGGAAATTTATTGGAAAAAAGATCCCATATATTCATCTAGAATATTAAATTGGACCGTTAAATTCACAAGGAATCAGAAGAAAGAAATTGTGATACTCTCATGGAACATAAATGTGCCTAGTTTTTTATAGTTTTCCTAATTATTAGTCTAACAAATCTTGTTGATTGCACATTTTGCAAAGTTAATAGAATTTAGATCATAACAGGATCATCACAAAGCTCAGAAGCATGGAAGGCATGAAATATGCACAGAGGGATTACAACCATGAAGATGATATCATAGGGATGTATGTCAGTATGGGTAATGAAGGTACAAATTCAAATGGACATGGAGAAGCCAAGGAAGAAAGAATAAACTTGGTAGAGACCATAAAAATTTTGCAAAAGTATGTCCAAAGTTATAAATATGATAATGAGAGGCTTATGAAATATAAGGAGAAGCAAGAAGGATTCAACATCAAGTTGATGCAGAGCTTAGATAGAATAAAAAAGAAAATGGAGGAGACTGAGTCAAGAAAATCAGGGACTCCCAGGTATCATGATGAGAGAAGAAGAACAAGAATATTTGGAAGGCATCACCATCACTCCCCAATGCATTCAACTAGGAGAGCACACAATAGTTCAAGTCCATCCCCTATCAGGAAGCATAAGAAGAGGTATGGGGTGGATGAACTATGGGGGGAATGAACAAAATTGGGCCCCCTACATATGATGGTGAGAACAAGAGGGATGAGGATGCGGAGACATGGCTTCTAGGCATGAGGAAGCATTTCCATTTGCATAATTACTCTTCACAAGAAGAAGATAGAATTTTCATATAACAACTCAAAGAAAAAGCATCATTGTGGTGGGACCAGTTTGTGCAAGTGCAATACATATATGAGAAAAAGGTTACTTGAAGAGAATTCAAAAGGTGTTTTCAAAAGAATTACTTAACCAAATGATATTGTGATAAGAAAATGGAGTTCTTTGAACTCAAGCTTGGGAGTATGACCATAGATGAGTATGAAAGGAGGTTTTTAGAGTTGTTGAAATATGTTTCTTTCATTAAGGATGAACAAGTTAAGATTCAAGGTATTTGAGTGGGCTTCCATCATTTATGAGTGATAAGATCCAGTATGATGATCCCAAGACACTAGAGGAAACTATAATGAGGGATAAACGCCTTTATTATTATCACAAAGGAAGACCAACTTTCCAAAATTCTTGGGAAGACAAGAAGAAAAGCAATATGCAACAAAGGAAGAAGGGGACTAAGCCACCATTCTTCAAAAATAATTCTTAGGGATGACTAGCTCCTAAAGAACCCAAAATGATTGAGACAATGGGGCAAAGACCAAGGCAGACACCTACTCAATGTTGGGTTTGTGGGGGAGATCATATGTATAGATATTACCTTCACAGAGGTGAAAAAGTGAGGATTTTTCACAATGTACAGCAATTTGAAACAATGGAAGACATGAGAAGAAATGTACCTAGTATCTACGTAGCCCTGGATAGCAAGAAAGATGAGTTTCAGTCACGTATGATTGAAGTGGAAGGTAATATCAACAACCAACCCATTGATATTTTAATTGATTATGGAGCTAGTCATAGTTATATAGATCCTAATATGGTGGAAAGATTTCAATTGTCAAGAATCAATCTTGGAAAACCTTGGTTAGTGCAGCTAGCTACATGAACTAAGAGGAATATTAATGAGATGTTTAAGGCATGCCCAATGGACATGAATTGAATAAGCACAAGGGAAGATTTGAATATCATACATTTGGGCTCATATGACTTCCTAATCGATATGGATTGGTTGGACCAACATCATGCTATCATAGACTATTATAATAAGGAATTTACATTCTTGAATGAGGAAGGGAACTTAAGGATAGTTCAAGGAATTCCCATAGCAGTAACCATCAGAGAAGTTTCAACCTTGCAACTAAAGAAAAGTTTCAGGAAATGGTGTCAAATATTTGTAGCACATATGGAAGAGACACCTAAAGATAAGGTACCAAGTATTGAATATTATGTAGTCCTAAGAGATTTTGAAGATCTATTTAAAGAAATATCGGGATTGCCACCTAAGAGAGATATTGATTTCTCCATCAATATGATTCCCATACAAGCCCCAGTATCCAAGACTCCTTATAGGATGACTACACCAGAACTGAAGGAATTTCAAATGCAACTTGAAGATATTTTTAAGAAGGGGTATATACGCCTGAGTGTGTCACCTTGGGGTGCCCTAGTATTGTTTGTTAAGAAAAAGGATGGAATGTTGAGACTTTGCATTGACTTCAAACAGTTGAACAAGGTAACTGTGAAGAACAAGTATCATTTTCCAAGGATATATGACCTCTTTGATCAACTGAAATATGCTAAGATATTATCCAAGATTGAGATTAGGTCATTCTATCATCAAGTAAGAATTAAATAAGAATACATTAGAAATATTGTCTTCATAACAAGGTATGGCCATTATGAGTTCATAGTGGTGTCATTTGGGTTATCAAATTCATCGATTGTCTTCATGTGTTTAATGAATGGTATTTTCAATGATTAATTAGATATGTTTTTCATTTTCTTCCTAGATGACATTCTTATATATTCTAAGTCTAGATAGGAGCATGAGAAGCACTTGAGGATGGTTTTTATAGCAAGATTTTCCTCACCATTTCTATCTTGCACAGAGGGCTTTTTTCCATTTCCCTATGCAGACTTATCATCCCTTTTTGATGAATCCATAGCTAAAAATATACATTTTTCCACATATATGCTCCCTATCTGCTATGCAAGATGCGTATACGCTGACTGCTCCACTACAGCCCGTGTACATTGGGATTTGTGCCAAAAAATACAAAATGAGGTCGAGTTTCCATGTCACAACAGAAGATCTCTAATCCTTGGCCTTCCATATAATGGAAACGTTCTGACTCAGCCCTTCAATTGCATTATGAAGGCTATAAGATTACAATTTCGATCTATGGAAAAGAGGAGAAAGAATTCAACTTTGAGAGAAAAGTTACTCTAGAGAAATTACTTCATATTGAGTCTACATCCCTTTGTCCCTCAATTTTGAACACAGTGTTCAGCGCCCAAGCTCTTTCCCTATTGTTGAGAGGACCTAATTGCCTCTTTCCTATGAGCTTGCCTTTGGTGGAGGATTGAAGTGGTGGAGACCCAGTTGGAAGGAACTTGGTTTCTTGGTTTCGAACCATGCCGACATAGAAGTTTGTATCATTGTCACTTCTTCTGATCAATTATTAATAGAAATACTCCTTTCCCGTCCTATTGGTATCTTGCAAATATATGATTATTATCCATGGGCGTGTTTGTAATGTTTATTAATGGATTATGTTATTTGATGTGTTAACCTCTTATATATTATCATTGTATACTTGCTCTGCTCATTTGTTGAGAACTTCTTGCAGGTATAAGGCTTTGGGTCAAAGTGCTCAATGGTGGAACATCATCAAACGTTGGATCGAGGTAGGCCTCTTTCTTATATTGCACATTATTTTATATAGCATATGTTGGAATTGAGTTGATTTATGTAGTCATACCTGTCTGTTGTGGTTTACCCTTGGCCATAGAGAGTTTTTCCCTTGTAACAGAAATGATGACTCCACTGGGGAGAGATCTTCCTTCTAAGGGTTGAAGTACTTTTTATTCTTACATTGCTCTTTTTCCTTTGTGTTTCTTGTTGTATCACTGCTTGACATGTCCGGTTCACTCTGGGTCTAAGTTTTGAGCCTTTTCCCCTTGCATGGCCTTGTTTTAAAGCATATACGCCCTTTTTTCCTTGACAGTCGCGTATACACGCTTGTTGTCTCACTGCAAGAAGCGTATATACACTTTGTTCTCCTGAACAGTCACGTATACCACTTCCCCTGGCTTGTTTGCTTGGTTTAGTGACTGTTGGGTAGGATTTGAAGATTGTTGAGCCTTCTTAGGTCTCTGTAGTGTCTATTGAGATCATCTGGGATGACAGGAAACCTGTTTGGAGTTGAATTTTTGGGCAGAGTCTTTCTCTTTGTTTTCCATTTTTTATTTGTCCTTGTTCTCTGGACTGTTTGCGTGGTTGCTTGGTATTCTGCTTGAGTTATTGTTTTTATAAATAGCAGAATTTATATATCAGGTTGCTCATCAGTCTGTGCATTTTCTTTTTAGTATATTGAAAATACAAAAAATAGGTATTTTGCATTGGTTGGCATTTTCGTCTTGGAATCTTTATCATTAGCTTAGCACATTTAGTGAAAGATTGTGTTTTACTTATGAAATGCAGAGTTGAAATTGAAGACTACACTGTTCTTATTAGCATATCATTCATTGAAAAGTTAAATATTGACTTTGCATTATATCCGTATTTATTTTCTTACAGAGTCATAACACCATGAGTTTCAATTCCATACCTTTTTGAGTAACCAAGACCAATAAAATTTACGCTTTAAACTAAAATTGATTGGTCACGATTTTATTTTTAGGGTGCACAAACTAGCCTAGGATTTAGTGCCATGGAATAGGATTTTGTGAGTAAACTTCTCCAAGGCAATTAAATCAACATATGTGTCTGATACAGGGAGTTGAGAATTCCTTTGTATAATTGGCAATATCAGGAGGTTCTTCTCACACCAGAGTTAATCACGAGGTCGTGCGAAGTTAGTTGAAGGGATAACCCCTGGATACTCACCTAGCGTTAGAGACATTTCTGTGGATTTATTCATGTTTGGGGATATTGCTAGTACCCATACCTCTGTGAGAGGCGGTGCTTTCAAGGTTTTGGGCTTTGCTACCCTTCCCATACGGTGATCTGGACTTACGATTGTTCTCCTGTGCATTGGTTATACAGTGGTTGATTAGTTGCTTGACTTAGGTATCTCATAGGTTACTTCCAGGGGTTATTCTGCTTGTATCCTGAGTCATATAGGGGTCGGACAACACACAGCCTTTATGGAGGATTACCTCTCCGAGGGGATCTGACTAACTGGTTGTTAATCCTACGAGGACCCTTATAAATGATTTTGTTACTTCCAAACTTTAGCGGGGAGTCTCAGGTCCCTCTTGGATGAGATATACCTTCTTTAGCGAGGGAGGCCACTCAACCACTTTAGCCTGTTTTCATGCATATTGGTCGTTTGACTTTTGGTATTCTCTTTGACTACTAATCGACCTTACGCGTCTATTTTTGGTTTCATCATTATGGATAGTGGAGTTTCTTTTGCTCCCTCATTCATTGCTACCCACCCCATGATACCTACTAATTTCATGGGGACGGACTCTTCTGTTTTTTACAATGGTATGCAGAACTACAATGCTCAGTCCGCACCTTGGGTCTCTAGCCATTTTTCTGTTTATATGCCTTCCCTCGTGCAACCCTCTCCCTGGCCCAAATATATGAATCCTAGCATTGGACCTGGGAGCACCATGGCTCTGATGCCTACTTCTTCATTTGATATGATTCATGTCCCCATGGGAGGTTGGAACCTTCCCCCCTATGGATCCAATACTAGGTATGCTCTTTCAGAAGCCAGTACTCATATGGGCACCTATCCCACTTATTACACCCCACCCATGTATATTTCATCTGCCATGTCAGTTCCTTCGAACACTTTTTCCATGATAGGTCCTCAATTACCACCAGGTCTTTCATATGGAGAGAATCAATTTTACAGTTCGGGCTACCCTCTTTATGGGACCCCTTCACAAGGGGGAAACATATATCTTCACTCAAATAATCCTTATCCTACCTCGGTCTCTTCACAGACCTCAGTGATGATGCTCGTCCAAACATCTTCAGACCATTTTGGCATGAACCAACACCTTTATGGGCTGGGGAAAGAGGTACACCAAGATCCTGCCTGGCTTGCAATTTTTCAGAATCAATCTTTCCTTGGACCATGCCACCATCTATCGCCAGCCCAGTCACTATCAGTCATACTGGTGCTCCATTTCCAACCTCTACCAGTCATGTCAGAGATGGGTCGACTTCTTCTACAAACTATGTCGACAGCTTGCCCCCAACCTCTACCAATTATGTTGGGGGCACCGTTATTTTTTCACCAAATCATAACAATGTCACATCTCCTGCCTCTATTCATCATACAGGAGATGAATCTCTTTCCCCTGCTAGTTACATCGAGAAGCCTAGACGTCTCAGACGTAAACTGAAATTCCTTTGCAGGACTTGCGAAGAAGTCACCTTACTCATTTGTGCCCAGTTACTGTCGGGATACCGGAAGCATGGGGCTCACCCAAAAGCCTTTCAGATTCTGAAGCCTTCGTGGTTTCTCCTCACACCACTTCTCCCTTGATCATGTCGGTGGTTTCACCGATGAAATATTCTCCTGACCTCACCCCCTTTGTTAAAGTTGAAGCATCTCTTACCCCCATTACTATGCATCCTCTTCATCCTTTAATTGAAGAAGTGGCCACACCAATGCAATCTCTAGCCAGACCTACTCTCCCTGAAGAGAATTATGCACCTTTCAGTCATGTCATCAACATTTCAAATCCTCCCCCTTCTGAAAGAGAGAGATTTATTCTTTCCCAGAATGTTCTTCCTCCAAGTCCTGACGAAGTTCCCTTCAATTGGAACAATCTAATGGGTCATCCCATTCCCCCACCTATGTCTTTTCCATTAAGAGACTTTATTTGAACCATCATGGAGACTGTAACCTCCATTATCACTTTCTCCTCCTCGACTTGGAGAGCCTTGGTTTTTCCCAAGCTTTTGTCAGCTATCCGAGAGATACTGACTTTTCGCAGAAGACCGAGACGGGAGCCTTGGCCTCACCCTTTACATGTTGATTAAGATAGAAAAATGAGTCTCAGTTAAGCTCTTTTCCAACTCGTCTAAAAAATGAAAATATCACCGAGTGATTTTTCCCTTTCACACTCATTAAAGTTGGACTTGAAAGGTCATGAGTATTAGTTAAGCTCTTTTCCGACTCACTATCAAATATAGAAAAGATTGTCGAGTGAACTTGTCTTTTTCACACTCGTAAACTGGATTTGAAAAGATGTTTATTTGGCACAAGTTTACCCATTTTTTACACCAAGTAGACTAAAAGATATAAAAAAGGACATTTTTTGGCATTAAGTTTTGATTGCATCTCATGCCCTCACTTGCATTATTGAGCCTTTAGACGGTTCTCACTTTGCATTATAAACCATTGCCTAAGTAGTTTTCATTCTCAACCAAGCAGAGCCTTGTTTATATCCTTTGCAATTTGACACCCTATACCCTGGAGGGAACATCACCCCGAGTGTCCATCTCCCGCATGAATTTCCTTGCATTAAGCATAGGTATGTTCCACTACTGGAACTATTTTTGCTTATTTTCAACACTCATTCCCTCCTCTGTATCATAGCATTCATTTGTTATGAAAAATCAAAAAATACGGGCGGGAAGGGAGTACTATATTGTAATTGGAAGCAGTCATGTCACCTTTGAACAGAGTACAAAGTTATTGAGTCCTTGTGTCATCATAATTTTGGCTTTATCATGGCCTTAGGAAGATGATCTCGCTACAAAGTTTTCTCTACCGACTAGTTACTCTTCCAGTCTCTATAGAGAATGTTATTGATGCCTCCTACATCTAATTGTCACATCATTGAGTCTATGTTATCGAATTCCACCATATGCCTCATGCTCTTTTTCAAAGGAAGTCTATCAACTTGTGTTGGCCACTCCTCAGAAATATTGACTTTGCATGTCGGCCATACCCTCAGTTTGTCTCAAAATCACATGATACTTTGGTCTTATCATGCACCCTAGCCCTACTTTCATAATTGGTAGGTCACCTTGAACCCAAAAATCAACATTTCATCATTGGTTGTTGACTAGGTGGTTTCCCTTATGTTCGATGACAAGACATCTATTCACACTTTGGGATTCGTGTAGTGTCTTGGAAGCCATCAGCCTTATTGGTGGTTTCCTCGCATTTGTGAGCATTTTTTCATCATTGGCTTCTATTCAAAGGGTCTTTTTTGTGTACCGCTTGCATTTGGCACACACGAAAGATGCACATGGTCATTGGTTCGTGAACGTGTTCTTTGTCCGATCTCCACCAAATCATGAAGCTTCTCCTTTGTTCCTCGTGCTGACTGATGAGAGATGTCTCAATGCTCTCCTTTTAGCGGGTCTCTTTCCATCAACTTCAGATCATCTATTCTAGATATGGGACCTAGAGTTTTATAAGTACCTTGAGGCTTGTAGTCATTAGTGGCAGGCCCTCTCGCCATTGATAGATGGGAATACATAAATGTCTCCTGGTCAATGGATTTCTCAAGTGTTCAACATCGACTCCTTTTTTCACACTTGTAGGAATGTACTCGGTGCCTTGATACTTACTTTCATTATTGGTAGGATGTCTCACGTTTGTTAACAGTATACCTCAATGACCGATAATCAAATGATGTCTCATCATGTTCAACCTCAACTCATTTATTCACATGATGTAGACTTGCACCCTTGGCGAATAGTGTAGAAGACTTGAAGACATCACTATGTGGCCATAGATTTCCTAAGTTGTTTCTTCTCCTTCATTGGACCAATACCTATTTGACTTCAGTGATCAAGGGAGATCATATTGTACTCCATGATATATAGATATATTCAGATTGATTTTGAGACTGGTCTCACTGGGCCTTGTTCGTGACTATGACATCTTTTGGCATGTAACAGCATTTATATTTTCCTATTCATGGCCATGAACACTTGTTTAGTATATTCTCCACATGTATCTGCATTGTATTCTTGGCAGCCATGTATGAAAATTAAATACATAATGTAATGAGCAATTGAGTTCATCCAGCTGGTTCCCTACCACTCCACTTCTGGGTTATTTATAATGCATTTCGGCCATCGCAGATACTCCTCTGATCTCACACATTAGGGGGCATCTATTATAGAAATATTTGCCTCACCATTTCTATATTGCACAGAGGACCTTTTTCCATTTCCCTGTGCAGACTTATCATCCCTTTTTGATGAATCCATAGCTAAAAATATACATTTTTCCACATATACGCTCCCTATCTGCTATGCAAGATGTGTATACGATGGCTACTCCACTACAACCCGTTTACATCGGGATTTGTGCCAAAAAATACAAAATGAGATCGGGTTTCCATGTCACGATAGAATATCTCTAATCCTTGGCCTTCCATATAATTGAAACGTTCTGACTCGGCCCTTTAGTTGCATTCTGAAGGCTATTAGAGCACAATTTCGAGCTATGGATAAGAGGAGAAAGCATTCAACTTTGAGAGAAAAGTTACTCTGGAGAAATTACTTCATATTGAGTCTGCATCCCTCTGTCCCTCAAGTGTGAACACAGTATTCGGCCCCCAAGCTCTTTCCCTATTGTTAAGAGGACCTCATTGCCTCTTTCCTATGATCTTGCCTTTGGTAGAGGATTGAAGTGGTGGAGACCCAGTTGGAAGGAACTAGGTTTCTTGGTTTCAAACCATGTCGACATAGAAGTTTGTATCGTTGTCACTTATGTTGATCAATTATTAATAGAAATACTCCTTTCCCATCCTATTGGTATCTTGAAAATATATGATTATTATCAATGGGCGTTTTTGTAATGTTTATTAATGGATTATGCTATCTGATGTGCTAACCTCTTATATATTATCATTGTATACTTTCTCTGCTCGTTTGTTGAGAACTTCTTGCAAGTATAAGGCTTTGGGTCAAAGTGCTCAATGGTGGAACATCATCAAACATTGGATCGAGGTAGGCCTCTTTCTTATATTTCACATTAGTTTATATAGCATATGTTGGAATTGAGTTGATTTCTGTAGTCATACCTGTCTGTTGTGGTTTACCCTTGGCCATAGAGAGTTTTTCCCTTATAACAATGGTGTTACAGGTATTGAGGGAGCATCTATTGTATACCAAATTAAGCAAGTTCTCATTCTACCAGAAGAAAATTCATTATTTGGGGCATATCATTTCAGAGGAAGAGATGGCAGTGGATCTAGAAAAGATAAGGTTCACTGAAGGATGGCCAATACCAAGGAATGTCTCTTAGGTGATATCATTCATGGGATGTTAAGCCCTAAATAGTGGCTCATTACCCATTAATTGGGTCATATTATATTAGTAATGTTATTTTATTTATGTCCTCTTTAGGCCATTAGTTGTAATTATACCTCCTAGTCTCCTATATATACCAAGGAGACATTTTCATTTTGAATCATCTTGTAATTATACATTTATGTGGGCATAAGGAGGTTGCCCCCTCAAAGAGGCTTATTATCTTAATTTATCTCTTTTTCAAGGCATTGAGTACTTATTCTGAGGTTTTTCTATGCTATATTGATATTTGGTTCTTAACATATGGTATCAGAGCTCAAGGTCTTGGGGTTTTGCTGCTACATCTGAGCAACCTTCGCATTTTCTCTATAACTTGGTTTGTACAATGTTTCAGAAGGAACATATTGGAGGGTATTTACTAGACAGATCTAGGTGTGTTGCGTTAAAATTTCATCTCCTGAGGCCTTATACTTTCGGAGATACAGCCTGTGCAATATAGGGTTTTGGAATCTTCTTGAACTTAGTCATTGCGGAATTTTCACTATAAAAAAATTTATGTAATGTTTCAGACCCTGAACGTCGGATTATATTCACAGAAATTAGTAAGGTATATGTGGTAAAACTATCAGCTTCTAGGTCATCTTACATTTTTATATACACCCTGTGGAAGATAGGGTATCTGACTAGTCCTATTCACTAGTCTCAAGAAGGTGTTCCAAGTAAAACAATCATAACTTCTTCCTATAGTATCCAAATTGAGTGAGACTGTTTTCATTGGATAGTGGACAGTCTGTATTATTTCTGGAATGAGTTTCAGAATTTTATATCAATTATTTTGTGCGGGGCACGCTATACAAGTGAGATCTTCTGAAAAGGAAACAAATCAGAAAGTTGTGGGGAAGCTACCGTAAATTCCACTTGGCACATCCAATTTTGATCAGACCTGTGGAATTGAAGAGAATAAATATCAGAGAAATACAAAAAATAAATTTTCATACCTAGAAGGGCCGAAACTTTGGAGATACAGTAGAAGAAAGATTGTCTAGAAGAACCACCTCAAAATCAAGGTTCAAAAGTGATACTTGGCCAACATGCCACCCAAAAAGGGAAATTCTACACCAAATAAGCTTCCAAACAATCCTACTTGGACTCTCGATGAAGGTGAAGAAATTTGTAGGGACATAAATTATTTACAAAAGAAGATAGTATCAAAAGATTAACTACAAGAGATGGAAGCTAAGTTGGAGGCAAAGATGGATGGTTTCATTGAAGGATTGAAAAATTTCATAATAGAGAGGACACCTGAAAGTGAAAATGTATCCCATGAAATTCATGATGAGGACACAAGGAAGGTGAATAAAGAATGGAGAAACTCTAACTTTGGGTTGAAGACCAACCACGTTCCTAAGATCGATATGAGGAAGTTTGATGGTAAGGACCCTATCACATGGATACTTCAGATGGAGCAATTCTTTTATCTACATAATGTGCCACATACACAAAAGGTATGAATTGCTTCTTTATATTTAGAGCCCAATCAATTTGTATGGTATAGATGGATTTTTTCTCTCAAATCACTCGTCACTTGAACAATTTTCATGGAAGAAACGATACCACACTATGAGGATACAAGGAGCAATACCTTCTTTAGCCAATCGATAAATCTCAAGCAAAAGGGTTCGGTTACAGAGCACATTGAGAACTTCCAAAGATTGAATATAAAGGTAACAGATATTCCAGATGAGCACTTGATTGATGTATTCATAGGAATGTTAAGAGATAACATTCAACAAGAGGTTCAC
>WSFP011448830.1:0-19915 GCA_009831015.1 Picea engelmannii | reverse complement strand
AGATTATTAACTAAATCGAAATAGGAATGAGGTAAATCAATTTAAGAAATTAAGAAAAATGAAATAAGTCTAAAGAATTAATATAATACACATGTGTGCAAGAAAATACCAAATTGGAATTTAAGATAAGAAAGGAATAAAACATGAAAGAATATGTGTACGCATAGAATGGTATCTAGAGCCTAGTTAACACTAGTCTAACTAGAAGAATACTCCTATTTTAACTCAACTCAGATTTAGTAAGCTGTCAATCATTAATTGGGAATATGGGGAATAAAGAGACAAGTAGGAGTGATTTAAGGAGCACTTTTAGGAAGGGTGAGGGAAATTAACTTTAATTAAAATGAAATGTGGAATTACTTGTGCAACTTGGGTAGAGGGTGACGAGTGTAAGGGGGAAATAATTCTAAATTAATTAATTAAAAAGTGAATTAATTGTGCAAGTGGGGATATTTCATCGAGGAAAATCCTATAAAGCAAATGGTCTAGAGGGAAAAGGGATCACACTAGTTATCGGTAAAGTTATGTTGCAGAATGTTTGATTGGTTTTACTTGTGAGAGTTAGGATACCCATCTTGAGAGAGAGTGGTGGATCTACCTTTCAACACAAGCTTAGAGCTAGAGTATTTTTATGGTTTTTTGTGCATGGCCCCTTTGCAGCTAGGGGGGCTAAGGGGGGAGAAGAGTACCCCTAGTGTTGGCTGGGAGGTACCGGTGAAGTCTTGATGATTAGAAATTGGGTGAAAGGATGAACATCAATTGCGAAAGGACATCTTTAGGACCTTCTTTTTCGGTTACGGTATTCTTATCTGAGTTGAAAATGTAAATGTCTTAAGATTTATCTGTAATATAGAGTTCTTGTAAATTATCTCAAATTGTTCTTGTAAATCAGATTTTTAATGTATTAGTTTTTGTTGAAGTTGATTAAGTGATATATTTAAATCTCTTGAGATTTTTCCATTTAATTCATCTTAGAAATATGAGAAAAATGAGGTTGTCATCACAAAAGAAAAAAAATTGAATCTGAGATCCTACTTAGAATCTTGCATGTATGCTTTAAGAAAATGTTTATGAAAATTTCTCTATAAAATAATTTGATTATGAATGTCATCGAATGAACACTGTATTTCGTTACCTTCCGAAGGTGTTTTTGTATATTCGAATGCTACCGAGAAATTTTACAGTTGGGTATTAGATGAGATGAATTCCTGACCTTGTTGTAAGTCTATTTTATTCAAACATGGTAGAAATTCTGATTCATTGTCCTTCAGTTAACCTCCCACTGAAATTTATGTAGATGTTTCAATTTGATTTATATATTCATTATACAATTGGGTACTCCATAGAAATGAACTCCCATTCCGATTACAGAATGATGTCTAGCTGTAGTAATCCTGTCGGATGTCTATGTTCAACTTTTACTTGTTGACATTCGAGACATCTCGCAACGTAGACAAATATGTATTATTTCATTCCTTTCTAGAAGAAAGAAGGCTTAAGTTCTGCCCTCATCTTCATGACTCCCCAATGAGCCATGTATACTACTCTATGAGCTTCACTTAAGATCAAATTTCTCAATCTATCGTTAGGCGGTATGTAAATCCTATTATTATACCTCATCAATATGCCATTGTCCAATGTATATCCTTCAAACTTTGGTACCATCATGGTGTCTTGTCTGATATTTTCCTTAACCTATTTATACCAGTCATCGTCGAACTGTATAGTTGGAATATTTTCTCAAAGATTTGTCTGAAGAGGTATCACCAAGAATATGCATGGTCTCCAACTCAACGCATCTGCCAATATATATACCATACCTTTTATGTAATAAATATCGAAGTTATTTTCGCTAAGTAGCTCTGACCAACACCTCTATCGTGCGTTCAGGTCACTCTGCATAAATATGTGATGCAATCCATAATGATCTACTTTTAGTTCAAATTTTTTTTCAATCGAATAGTGTCTCCACACTCTCAAGGAATACACAATGGCCAATAACTCCAAATCATGTGTTGCATAGTTCTCCTTATGCTTTCTTAATTTCCTTGAGCTTTAATCGATCACTTGACCGTCTTGCATTAATACTCTGCATAAACCTTCCTTGGATGCATTAGTGCACACCAAGAATTCCTTATCCATGTCGGGGACCTTTAATATCAGAATTTTCGTCAACAACCCCTTTATCCCTTGAAATTATTCCGTGCACTTCTCGGTCCATGCAAACTTATTTTTTTTCTTCTACAATCCTGTTATCAGATTTGCTATCTTCAAAATACCTTCGATGAACCATCGGTAATATCCTGCTAAACCCATAAAGCTACATATTTTTGGTACGTTATTCGGCGTAGGCCATTCCATAATATCCTCTACCTTCGTTGGATCCACAATGATTCCTTCATTGGATATAACATGCTCTAAGTAATGAATCCTTGATTGGTAAAAAGAGTATTTCGACAGTTTCCCGTAAACACAGTAGTACTAAGCACAAATGTTTGTCATGTTTTTTTGTCATCCGAGAATATATCAATATGTCATCAATGAAAACTTGATCAAACTTGTCCAAGTATTCGCGGAACACCCCATTCATCAATATCATGAATACCCCTAGGGTGTTTGTCAGTTTAAACAATAAAAATGGTAAACTCTTAGTGTCTGAACCTCATCCTGAAAGCGTTCTTAGGAATGTCTTCCTCTTTAATTCGTCACTGGTGATAACCTAATCTTCAGTCGATATTTGAAAACACTGTTGTGCCTTTCATTTGATCAAACAAATCATCTATTCTTGGCAACAGATATTGGTTCTTGATTGTTTCCTTGTTCAATTGATGGTAGTCAATACAAAGTGTCCATGAACCATCCTTCTTTCTTATGAAAATCACAGGCACACCCCAAGGTGACACACTTGAATGTATAAGTCCCAAGTCCAACAAATCCTTCAATTTCATTTTCAATTCATGTAACTCAGGCGTTGACATTCGATAAGGTGTTCTTTCTATTGGTTCAGTTCTAGGTTTCAGGTCGATTGTAAAATCCAACTCTCTTTCGAGTGACAAATGTGGTAACTCTTCTGGAAACACATCAACAAACTCTCACACTACCAAAAGGTTTTCTAATCCTTTTGCCTCACCCATTTCATTCAGTTCTAAGATTGCATATAACTTACATCCCTTGCACATTCTCTTCTACAACTGTCGGGAAGAAATGAACCTCAAGGACACTCCTTGGTTTCTTCCTACGATCACTCTTCTTTGGCCGTCATCATCAGTCAAACTCAACCATTTTGTCTTACAGTTGAGTATCACATCATGCGATTCCAACAAGTCCATATCGATCACGATGTCATAATATCCTAAGATCGTGACATATAGGTCAAACTTCGTTACAAAATCTCCCAAGTTAATGCGACAATCTGTAACCTTTCCTCCAACCTTATGTTTGGCACCTAAATCCATTTCTACATATTGTTGGGCCCGTGATATGATTGATTCAATGACATTAATTAGAACCTTTTTGGCCGAATATGTATATGCATTTTCTTGTTTTTAAGAGTTTTTGAAGAGATTTTGTGTCAAATCGCTATGATTCATACCCGATATGCATGATTCATGTTTTGTGATGATTTTGAGTATAATTCAACATGTTTTTATGATTCCATGAAACTAATTCACGTTTTGTGTGTCATAGGGAAAAATCGCATCTTGTTTTTGCATCCGACACTCAGTCCGGTACTCCATCCGACACTCTGTCTTGCACAAAAACCATGGGTGATTTGGTGGTTAGAATATCGGTGACCAACGATGGGAAAATCAGCGACATGGGTTTTGATTGTGCATGTTGCCTCTAGCTACTTAACCTCTGATAACTCAATTTGGGTTGTTCTGCTGGGTGATTATTGGCTCACCTTATTTCTAGAAGCCACCAGCAGTTAGGGCATATTAAATGTGATTTGTTGTTTTTAGAGAAGGTTGACCCTTCCAGTGGTCGAACTCTCAACTTGTAAACTTATAAATACCACCTCAGTGGTCAGACAGAGAGAGTTAGAGAGAAAAAGACAGTTCAACTCTGTTTTGCTATTTTCATATACATTTTGCTAAAACTATGTATAAACTGCGTTTTTTATTTTAATGTTGAATCTGTGTTATTGAGCTCGTGGTTCGTCTTTGAAGATTAGCCATGACTTGCTAGGGGGGGCACCAACAGTCTGCGTGAATATCCAATTAGTTTTCTTTTGAATTGAGTAGTGCAGTTGTCATTTTATTCATTTCTTGTACATGAGTTTTTCATTATGCTTCTTTACTGTATAACTTTTTGTTTATAATTTAATTAGTTTAGTTCATTTTTGTAGGTTATCATGGAGGCTATTGTTAATATGCAATCATTTGTTAGTTGATAGGAGATAAGATTGTAAGCTTAGATACTAACCCTGTGTGTAATTAGATGATAGATTAGATTTTCTTTATGCTGAACCAGAGTTTAAAACAAAGTTAGAACAGAGTTTTTAGTTCATCTGTTTCTTTGGCAAGTTTCAGTGGATGGATAGTTGTTAGTTTTCTTATCTAATTGTTGTTTACTTTTGCTCATTTAATTGTTAGTTAGTTTGCTTATTTTCATATGCTGAAATAGTATTTAATTTATGTTATATGAGTATTTCCTCTTTTGCAATTTGAATTGTTAGAATAGAATTAGTTCAGTTTATTTTCATGCAATATCCTTTTCTAGATTTAGGTTGCAATTTCAATTCAAAGTTGATTATTGAATTTAGTTTTCAGTTATGAATCTTAGTATGATTTTTTCTTAATTAGTATAGAATGAAATTGAATTTACTAGAATAGTGTTTTTTACTATTGATGATTAATGCATGATTGAATAATCACATGGATATGTAGGATAGTTGATGTTTCTTCTATAATGGCTAAATTCTCACTAGATTGTCTAATTAACACTTTTCACTTTTCTATCGAAGTCAATATCGAGTTTATTCCTCTTGAATTATCATTCATTGTTAAGTGCCATCATGATATTATAAGACACCAAAGACATAACCATCAACACTATGTTTGAGTTTTCTTGCTTTCATAGATAGCTTCCTTGCTTTTGTAGATTAGAGAATAAGTTTCTTGCTTTAGTAGATTAAATAATAGTTTGTTTATCATAGATTAAAGAGTAGTTGATAATTACTTTTATTGTCATAATTATTTCAATTGAGTAGATTAAGATTTCCTTTTTATAAATTAGAAGTAGTTGTGAAGTTTAATTTAAGAATAGAGTTCACTTGCTTCTTAGCTTAATTAGTTGTTTTTTGAGTAATCTTAATTAGTTTACTTGTTGTAGAAGTTATCATAGGTTAGTTAGTTGTTTTCTTGCTTCTTTACTTGCTTTAATAGGGTAGTTTCTTGCTTGTCTATTTTTCTTTGATAACGTAGTTGCTTGCTTATTTACTTTCTTTGATAGGATAGTTTCTTATTGAATTTGAGTAGGTTAATTAAAGTAGTTTGTTGTTGTTATTTCTTATTAGGTAGATAGTTTGATTTTTCTTATTTTCATGATTAAGTTAGTTTTCTTTAAGTAGGGTTTTCATTTGCTTTCTTAGGACTATCCATCGATCATTTGTTCAAAAGTTACCTAGGTTACATAGTTTAAGTTTCTTAGTAAGGTTTGATCATTAGTATTCTTTGCTTGAGTAGATTATCCCTTCAATATCCCATTTCCTTAGTTAGACTATACTACTAGCCTTTCTACGTTGGCAAATATATTGCTACAACTCTAAGTTTAGTCACGTCGGGTTGACAATTTAATTGAGGGTTTTTAGTGTGTTTTTAGTGTATATAGAACACCCATCATTTTTGGCACCGTTGTTGGGGAGTTGTCTCAAGGTAGGAATTAGATCATTTCTAAACCTTAGAATTAGATTGTTGGCAGGGTAACTTTAAGATGAGAGGTAAGAACCTACGCATCTACTATTGTAGGCTCCCCCAAACCCAATGGTAGTTTTTGTTTTTGTTTTTGTTTACTTTCATGAATAGACCTAGAGACCCAAAAGGTAGATACATTAAATCTAAATCTGATCTTTCAACCAAGGTTCCTTCCGACCTTTTTGGGGGAAGGAACATCCCACTCATAAATTTCACAGACTGATACCGAAAAGCAGGATCTAGCTCAACCCAAAGAGCTAAAGTAGTCTTTGAAGAGACTAAGACAAGGAGCACTATAGAACATAAAATTCAATCATAAGTAATAGTGGAACAAGAGGCAAAACCACTCGAGCCCTCTGTAGAACCAAACAATACAACCTTTTCTTTTACACCACCACCAGGAGATCCTAACTTTGAAGGAATCATAGACCCTTAATAGGTGAATATTTTGTTTGGTAGTTCAGTAAACATAATTGTCTCTCAAATTGACACAGAAACTTTGGAACCAATAATCTCAACTGGCTCGAGTAGAGTCCTAGACATCCAATCAGTAGGAAGACCTTTCCATCAGAGGGAAACCTTGTTTTCTTCAAAAATAAAACCACCTAGGTACTCTCTTTTTGGAAACCAAACCAGTATGGATGATTAGGGGGATCACAATAATGTAAGACATGGGGAGGAAGAAGAGGCTGGAAACCAAACCGAAACTACCTTTGGGTTTCATATTTTGGAAACCACCCCAAATGTCAATATGAAAATATTCTTCTCTCATAAATGGCCACCTTTTATGGTAAAAGCAGTGAAGATCCAGATACCTTCCTATTTGAATTCGACATCTTGTGTAGGAGATACAATTACTTACAAGATGCCCAGAAACTAAAACTCTTTCCTACCACCCTCAAGGACTCTACACTAAGATGGTTCATGGGGTTGGGATAATCCAGTATTAGGTCTTGGGAAGCCATGAAAGACATATTTCTTAAAAATTACCAAGACTACTGCAAGACCAAAGAATCTCGTAACAATATTTTCAAAATCCAACAATTAGAAGATGAGAATCTTGAGGATTATATGGAATGGTTTGCATACATCTCCCAAAAGTCAAAATACCATGACCTCCCAGAGGATGCAGTTAGGGCTATTTTTTTTAAGGTAATTTCAGAAGAATACCTAGAGATGCTTAACCTGATGGCATCAGGTGACATCTCTCATAAACCATTTGTCGAAATATGTGAAATGTGTAAGAATTACTCAATGAGTAGAGCTAAAACAAGAAATAATGTTTGGTACCCTTATAATAGAAACTTAAAACCAATTAGTTCAGGTGGTATCACAAGAGAATAGATAGGGAATCTTTTAGAAAACTTCAAGATAGATATCTTAAGTACAATAGATTCTCATTTGGACACCCTAAATATTAAAACGAAATAGGAGGAGGAAAATGTAACAATGAGCATATATTGCCCAAGATGCAAGAGGAAGAATTCCTCAAGGGAATTCCCATTAGATAACATTTCAATTTGTGGCTTCTACACAGAATACCATTCAACTGAAAAATGTCTATAATTTTCTGGTTTGTTAGCCATCTATAGGAGTGGGGATCCTAGGGAATCCTCTTATGCACATAGGAGGCCATGGCAGCCTAGAAACCATCCCACATACCCAGATCCACAATATTAAGTTCCACCTTATTATCAACAACAACAACAACAGTGGAACTCACCAAGTTGGAAACATTTGTCTGGAAAGTACCAACATCCTTGGCCTCAAGGATGGAGAAGAGGGCATAACCAAGGAAACCCTCAAGTTCCACATGTCCCTATGTCCAACCATCCTTATCCTTAGTTTCCACCAAACACTCCACAACTTCTGTCAAGTTTTGTTCCACCATCTTTACCTCCTATTCCACAACAACAACTGCTACAATATCAGAATGCAAGCTCCCTGAGACCAACATTATTACCATCACAACCACTTCCCAATCCCAATAATAGGCCCACTCAACCTCTTCATAATTTTGATATGCAAGCCTTACCGACATATGTCATTGCTCTTGTTCCATTACAGAAGATTCAACTAAGATCAAGAAAAGTTCTGGATAAGCAGAGACCTTCAGTAGTCATCCAGGAAGAAGAAGAAGAAGAAGAAACCACCAAACAACCCATGGATGACACTAGGTGGGAATATGTTATTATTCCTAATGAACATGAATCTAAGCTTCCCCAAAATGAACCTTCACAAATTACGAAGGCCCCTCCTTATCTAGATAGATTAATAATCAAGAAACCTACCACCCGCCAAGAATTTGACATCTTTAATGAATTGAAGAATATTTGTGTCAATATTCCCTTTATTCAAGCCATTAAGGATATTCTAATATATAGTAAGGTAGTCTAAGAATTGTGTATTAAGAATCCAGGTAGGAAGCAGAAGGATCCTCCAACAGTACATTTGATAGGATAACTTTCTGAATATATATCAGAGCAGCCAAAGATAGAAAAATATGGGAACCGGGGAAACCCCATAGTGACCATAACCATTAATGAGGTCTCCATTGGAAATAATCTTATAGACCTAGGGGCAACCATAAATTTTATAACTGCTACTACCTTGGAGCAATTATAGTTAAAACCTCTTCTTAGACCTACCCCAACCATTTTGGAATTAGTAGATAAAACTAGGGTTATACCTGAAGGAATTCTGGATGATATCATAGTTACTTTAGCCTCATGGGAGAAACCAATATAATTTATTGTCATTCACTCAAAAGATCCTACCAAAGGCCATCCCATCATTTTGGGAAGACCTTGGTTAGCCACAACCAATACATTTATTGGTTGTAGAGAGGGAGAAGTGACCATCTCAAATGGACTTTCTATCCAAAAGCTCACCATATACCCTCCAGCCCAACCTATCATGGAGAATCTATGGTGGCTTGAATTTCCATACGAGAATGAGGACTGGGAAGAACCCATATTTCCAAGTGACCATGCCTGGCCACTTCAGGAGCACACAATGGAAAATGTGCTAAACCAGTTCATTTCTGCTATCACATGTGTTGATTTTCCACAATCGTTTCCCCAATTTGAGTACATGTTTGGGGAAGAATTTCAGGAACAATTGGACCCATCCATTCTGTCTTTGACATATTTTATCTTTGAGATATATAAGTCTGTGATATCTTACACTATTCCCTATGAGATTAGTCAAGGGAAAATTTTACATATAAACTCCGAGCTAGATGCAGACCAACAAAAACAGTCAGTAAGTATCCTTAAATAAAAAACAAGAGAATTCACTTGGGAATACACTAACATGAAGGATATACACCCTGACACATGCATCCATCAAATATATACCCAGGGGGAAGTAACACTTGTTAGACAACCCCAAAGAAGGATGAACCCAACACTCAAAGATATATTAAACGAGGAGATCCAAAAGTTATTAAATGTCGGATTTATTTATCCCATCTCCAACAGTAAGTGGGTATCCTCGCTTGTAGTGGCTCCAAAGAAAGTGACTGGAAATGGAGAATTTGTGTTGATTTCCATGAACTCAATAAAGCCAATCTAAAGGATTACTTTCATCTTCCTTTCATTGACCGAGTTCTGGATACCGTGTCTGGAAAGAAGTATTTCTCCTTTTTAAATGGGTACAACGGGTACAATCAAATTCTCATAGCACTCAAGGACCATGACAAGACCACCTTTACTTGTCCTTGGGGAACCTGTGCCTATAGGGTCTTACCATTTGGATTGTGTAATGCTCCTGCCACATTTCAACGAGCAGTACTAGGGATATTTGTTGATCGTATTCATGATTGTGTGGAGGTCTACATGGATGACTTCACAGTTTATGGAAACACTTACCAGAAAGCCTTAGATAACTTAGAAAAAATCCTTATTAGATGCCAAGAAATGAATGTATCTCTAAGTCATGAAAAATGTAAAATGTTGTTAACTGAAGGAGTGGTTATAGGACATCATATTTCATATGAAGGGATAAAAGTCGATCCTGCAAAGATTGAGGTCATCATCATAATTCTACCTCTCAAATATCAGAAAGAGGTGAGAAGCTTTTTTGGACATGCCAGATACTACCGACGGTTTATTGAAAATTTTACAAAGATTGTTGCACCCATGTTTGGATTGCTAATAAAGGATGTTGATTTTGTTTGGACTGAGTAGTGTCAAACTGCCTTTGAATCCCTGAAATCCAAGTTGTCTGTGGCACCAGTTCTTAGAGGGCCCAATTGGACTCTCCCATTTCACATATCTATTGATGCCTCTGACACCACAATAGGAGGAGTATTAGGGTAGAAAGAGGACCAACAATCCTATGCCATTTATTTTGAAAGAAAGAACGTGTCCCCTGCCGAGTTAAACTACACAATTACCGAGAAGGAATTCTTGGTAGTAGTTCATGTTATCAATAAGTTTCATCATTACATTACAGGTTATGAAGTATTTGTACATACATACCATTCCACCATTATATTTCTCATTAATAAACCCATAACTAATGGTTGAGTAACTAGGTGGCTGCTACTATTGCAAGAGTTTAACATCACAGTTCTTGACTGACCTGGAAAGGAGAATTTGGTAGCTGATTTTCTTTCACGAATAAAAAATGAGGATGATGATATTCCTGTAGATGATAGTTTCCCAGATGAGAACCTGTTTTCCCTCTCTATAAATACCCTGTGGTTTGTGGATATGGAAAACTATCTAGCTACTAGGAAACTACCATCTCATTTTTCACCTCATGAAAAGCGTAAAATTATTACGCAAAGTGATAATTACTCTTGGGTTGGTCATGAACTTTTTCTCACAAGTCCTTATTTGATTATTCATAGATTTGTCTGAGAGAATGAGGTACTAGAAATACTATGAAGTTGTCATGATGGACCATGTGGTGGACATTTTTCTGACAAACGTACAACATATAACGTGTTACATTCAGGTTACTATTGGCCTAGAATTTTCAAAGATGTTGCCAAGTATGTGAGGAGTTGTGGTAGTTTCCAAAGGATAAGAAGACCTATGTCATTGATGAAATGCCCTTGTGTTCCCAAGTTATGATAGAACCTTTTGAAAAATGGGCCCTTGACTTTGTAGGATCAATTTCAGCCATGTCCCGTAAGAAGAACTATATTTTGGTTTATACATACTATGTCACCAAGTGGCTAGAGGAAAAATCCCTATTTAGGGCTACAGAAAAGTCTGTTGTTGAATTCATTTATGGAGACATCTTTACCCGTTTTGGTGTCCTTCATGAAATTTTTACAGACCAAGGCACTCAATTCACTTCCAATATGATGAGAGAGATAACAGAGAAATATGGGATTAAACACTGTAAATCTTCTCCATACCACCCACAAACTAATGGTCAGGTAGAATCTACAAAAAACATCATGGAATATATCTTAACCAAGACTTTTCAATTACATCATCGGGATTGGGCTGATAGGCTTCTAGAGGCTTTGTGGGCATATCGAACCACCTGGAGAAACACCATTGGTCATACCCCTTATGAGCTAGTTTACGGGAAACAAGTACTTCTACCAATAGAATTCCAAGTAAGGACCTTCCATATTGTTGTAGAATTGGGATTAAAATTAGATGAGGCTCAGAAACAATGATCCCTACAATTGAATGAGTTAGATGAGATTAGGCAAGATGCCATCCAAAGAAAAATGTTAGTCCAAAACTAGAGGAGCAAGTAGCATGACAAGTTTATTAAGAAGAAACACTTCCAACCTAGTGATTGGGCTTTGTTGTTTGATTCCCAATTTAAAACCTTCAAATGAAAACTCACCAACCGGTGGTTGGGTCCTTATGAGGTAGCCACTATATATGAAAATGGATCTATGAAAATCAAAACAATTGACGATGGACAAGTCTCCTTTGTAGTAAATGGACACAGACTCAAATTTTATCATAAGACCATTTCCAAAGAAGACTTTATATAGGTCATGTCAATTGATAAGGCATTGGCCTTAGTAGATGGGGAAGTCCCCCCTTGTTCTTGAATGTTTTATGAATTTTCTACTATACATATGTAAATAGTCTTTGAATTTTGTTAATAAGCAATTATAGAGATCTTTGTAGGTATTTATTTCACCAGGAGTAGACAGTGCAAGGAAATATAAAAGAAGGATTTTTTTTCTTCAAAAAATTGTTACACTTGAACCTTGTTGTCTGCTAAGCATCAAATGAATATTGACTTGCTGTAATTAGCCATATTTTTGCAGAAAAAATTCAACTTATCTTTTTCTTAAGGGATTTAAAAAAAAAGTGGTAAGGAAGTGATACCATAACCATCAAGCTTAGAGGTCTCTTGTACAATTTTCCCAAGAAACCCGTGTAAGTGAGTAAAGTATCTTTATTAAAAAGTAACAAGGAGGTCTGATTAGCAGTTAGTCATGGAAACATCACAACAACTACAAAAGAAGAAAGTGAGTTGAGCCTAGAGATACATTTTTGTTCTTTCTCAATGGTACCATCCACTACACACTAAAAATCTTGATTATATGACATCTTTAGATAGGCCACGTCCACTGAAGTACCCCTTACACCAAGAAAATCACCAAGGAATATATAACAAAAATTCATCCTCTAACATAAATACCATCCCAATTGAAAAACAAAAAATTATTTTCAGAGTTGTCCCTCCATCTTCTTGCATAAAGCAGTATTATACTAAAATCTTAAAAGATGGAGGGCCAGTCTCTGAGGGTGTAAGAGGCTAACCCACAAGGATAATGAATAGGTCTACTGACAATGGGTATCGTCATGTGGTATGACTAGGTAAACCCGCCGAAGCACTGAACATGCTTGCTAGAAACGGGGAAATCTACTTAGCGAGGATGGTAATCTGACAAAAATAAATAATAAATTTAAACTTGTCTTGATCTACATCATTACTTGTAGACAAAGATGAAATGAATTATGTATGGTTAAGTTAAGGTTAATGAACTCCATAAATTTTTCATTGGGAACTAACTTTGAGACTATCTTAAAACTCTCTTGCCTACCTCTTCTTATCTATATATAGGATCTATTATCCTATAGGTGGGGACATCTTTTAACTATCTCATCAAGCCAATCTGTGAAATTTATCTCTACACTTAACAAGTTGTAAATCTTCGGCTATTTGGAGAACTGAATGGTTTCCTATATTTTGTATTGTGAGGTGTCACAATACTTAGGTGTGGGGGAGGGGTTCATGAGTTGACAAATGATCATTGACTAGAGAGGTAAATCTTTGTAAAAATTTATGAGTATTTTTTTTTATGATACAGGTTATTATATCAGCAGACATTTTATTTTTTAAATGTTAAATCCCTGTGTGTTATAAATTTTTGTACATGTCCTTAAAAAACCACTCCATTGGTTTATTTTTTGTTACAATTTGTTCATTATAGGATTGAAATGCCTTATGCGAGTGGATTGAGTAAACATGTTGGCAAAATCAATAATAATAGAACACTTTGCCTCTGATCTTAATCACTATGACTATCAAAACCATTCCAAGATTGCAGGCTATCCATTACAGGAGGTAAAAATAAATTTATCACAGAGGTACCATATGGAGTGTCGTATGAGGTGTCATATGAAGTGTCATATGAGGTGTCGAACGGAGTTCCATATGACAAAATACACCAGTAACTGTCCACAATTTCAGGTAACCAAGAATCAATGACATTTAATTGATTTAGTTTATGGAAATCAAGACTAAAGATTCAAACCTTAGAAATTTTCATGATCAAATGTCCAAGTCAAAATAATTGGACATTGATCTAACTTCGTATCATTAAGATTGCCCCCAAAAACGAGCCTTCAAATTCAAATTTTCTCACACATGGCAACTCGTGCGTGCATGTGTGCAACCAATTCCACCCTAGGTGCATTCAAAAATGAGATTGAGTTATCCAATTATTCCAATTCACCTTTTCCATTTGCATTTGCCCCTGTTTTAAAACGCGCTCATCCCCCATTTATTTGTTCCTCTATTCAAATTGCACTCGGCCTTTGTTCAAATTGTGCCATTCCTTGGCCCAATCACACTCTCTATTGGTGAATTTTGCCTCTGTTCATTTCTTCACACCATCATGATGCCCAAATGGTATGAACCTTCTTCCTATGTAGACCTCTTCGCCATCACCGAGTTTGCACAGTGCAGGGATGTGTTTTTGCGCATAGGCTAGAGGGAATTTTTATCCCACTTGCAGGGCCACAACGATGGCATCTCAATGCAATTTTCCCTTGGCTTTTATGGGAAGACAACACATGTGGGGTCTCTTACCTTTAGGGTCTCATAGGAATCCATAGATGCATCCACGAAGCTTCCAAGAGTGGAAGATAGATGGTTTAAAAACCACCAGTTGTTGCGCTCAAGCTATAACATGGTTTTTAAACCAGAATTCTGGAACATCTCTAGAGTTAAATGATACTCCAAGAAGTGGATAAAAGAGGATTTGATCAACCCTCTCATAGTCATCACCAGGTTAATCACATGTGAAGGTAGATATTCCACTTTTAAAGGTTGTCATTTTAGATTATTAGCCCACTTTTAGTTCAATAAACCATTGAATTTTCCCTTCTACTTTTTAAAGAGCTTGGAGAAGATGTCCTCTCAAGTGAGGAAGAAATTAACCAACCCCCACAACAACCTCTTTCACCATGGCTTGGTCAAACTCCTTGTTTCAGCCGAATTAGAAAAACGGGGGCAAAATTGGGATGCATTCATTTATCAATTTGCAAACCCTCACTTGAAAATCAAGACTAGAAAAGGGACATTGGATCTAAGGACTATTTCTCCATCCAAACCCCACTCTCCAAGGATTCCAAACCCTCCTGCACAAGCCATTTCTTTACCGAAACAAAAACCCAAGAAGCTTGTTGATAGCCTTGTAGCCTCATCGAGAAAAAAGACCAAGAATCCTATTGTTAACCCCCCGATGCCTTCAATATCTCTTGATCCTACACCCAAAAATCTCCAAGAAGTAATTCAACAAGACTTTCCTATAGTTCCCAAAAATAGGAGAGGAGCTAATCGATGTCATAGAGGATTTCTTTGAAACAGTACCCGCAATCCAAGAGGAAAACCTTATGAAAATTCCCTGACTAATTTGGACCCTATCCAAGTGTCCTTCAATATTGAAAGCCCTCAAAAAATACTTAGGGAAGTATCTACATATGAGTTGGAGCCTCAAAGGAAGAAAAAATATTAACCGGCTTCTCCTCATCAATTCCCTATTACTCCTACCTCACAGATGCCTACCCCAGATCCTAAGAATGATAGACACTCTACATATTTCAAAGGATCTAAACATTCCTCTGAGATAAATGATGCTTCTCCATCCATTGAAAAGCTACAAAAAGAGAATTTTTAGCTGCTGCAACAGTTGGAAGATAGGAAGACTATGGACACACATCTTCACCACAATAATCCAGTCCTCCAAGCAAAGGTGAATTACCTTCAAAGGTTGGTTGATGAGATGACCAAAGCCAACCACAACCTCAGGGAATAATTAAAGCAACACAAGAGGAACAATACCAAATCTTCATGGCAAGAAGGAGAAGCTTATAAAGTTGATCCTCCTCAGCAAGCTTAGTCATGAGGGGAAATTTATTTTTGTTTGCAGTGGGACCTGCAAAATCTTAGGTGTGGGGGTAATGTTGGGCCCGTGATATGATTGATTTAATGACGTTAATTAGATCCTTTTTGGCTGAATATGTATATGCGTTTTCTTGTTTTGAAGAGTTTTTGAAGAGATTTTGTGTCAAATCGCTATGATTCATACCAGGTACACGTGATTCATGTTTTGTGATGATTTTGAGTATAATTCATCATGTTTTTATGATTCCAGGAAAGTAATTCACATTTTGTGTGTCAAAGGGAAAAATCCCAGCTTGTTTTTGCATCCGACACTCTGTCTGATACTCCATCTGGCACTCAGTCTAGTACTCCATCCAACACTCCATCCTACAAAAAAACCATGGGAGATTTGGCGGTTATCATATCAGCGACCAACGATGGGCGAATTAGAAATATGGGTTTTTCTTGTACTTGTGGCCTCAAGCTACTAAGCTTTTGACAACTCGATTTGGGTTGTTATGCTGGGCGATTATTGGATCGCCTTATTTCTAGAAGCCACCTGCAGTTAGGGCATATTAAATGCGATTTGCTATTTTTAGAGAAGGTCGAACCTTCCAGTGGTCGACCTCTCATATTGTAAACTTATAAATACCACCTCAGTGGTCAGACAAAGAGAGTTAGATAGAAAAAGACAGTTCAACTTCGTTTTTCTATTTTCATATACATTTTGCTAAAACTGTGTAAAAGCTATGTTTTTTATTTTAATGTTGAATCCGTGTTATTGAGCTCATGGTTCATCTTTGAATATTAGCCACAACTTGTTGGGGGGTCCACCAGTAGTCTGGGTGAATATCCAATTAGTTTGCTTCTAAATTGAGTAGTGTAGTTGTCATTTTATTCATTTCCTGTACATGAGTTTTTCATTATGTTTCTTTACTGTACAACTTCTTGTTTATAATTTAATTAGTTTAGTTCAGTTTTGTAGGTTATCATGGAGGTTATTGTTAATATGAAATGATTTGTTATTTGATAGGAGATAAACTTGCAAGATTAGATACTAACCCTGTGTGTAATTAGATGATAGATTAGATTTTCTTTATGCTGAAACAAACTTTAAAACAAAGTTAGACAAGAGTTTTTAGTTCATGGTTTCTTTGGCAAGTTTTGGTGGATGGATAGTTGTTAGTTTGCTTATCTAATTTCTATTTAGTTTTTCTCATTTAATTGTTAGTTAGTTTTCTTATTTTCATATGCTGAAATAGTATTTAATTTTTGTTTTATGAGTATTTCTTCTTTCGCAATTTGAATTGTTAGAATAGAATTAGTTCAGTTTATTTTCATGTAATTTCCTTTTCTAGATTTAGGTTGCAATTTCCATTCAAAGTTGATTATTGAATTTAGTTTTCAGTTATGAATCTTAGTATGAATTTGCTTAATTAGTATAGAATGCAATTGAATTTACTAGAATAGTGTATTTTATTGTTGAAGATTAATGCATAATTGAATAATCACGTAGATATGTAGGATAGTTGATGTTGCTTCTATAATGGCTAAGTTCTCACTGGATTGTCTAATTCACACTTTTCACTTTTCTATCGAAGTCAATATCGAGTTTATTCCTCTTGAATTATCGTTCATTGTTAAGTGCCATCGTGATATTATAAGACACCGGAGACATAACCATCAACACTATGTTTGAGTTTTATTACTTTCATAGATAGTTTCCTTGCTTTTGTAGATTAGAGAACAAGTTTCTTGCTTTAGTAGATTAAAGAATAGTTTTCTTATCATAGATTAAAGAGTAGTTGCTAATTACTTTTGTTGTCATAATGCTTTCAATTGAGTAGATTAAGATTTCATTTTTATAAATTAGAAGTAGTTGGAAAGTTTAATTTAAGAATAGAGTTCACATGCTTCTTAGATTAATTAGTTGCTTATTGAGTAATCTTAATTAGTTTACTTGTTGTAGAAGTTATCATAGGTTAGTTATTTGTTTGCTTGCTTGTTTACTTTCTTTAATAGGGTAGTTTCTTGCTTGTCTATTTTTCTTTGATAACGTAGTTGCTTGCTTATTTACTTGCTTTGATAGGATAGTTGCTTATTGAATTTGAGTAGGTTAATTAAAGTATATTGCTGTTGTTATTGCTTATTAGGTAGATAGTTTGTTTTTCCTTATTGTCATGATTAAGTTAGTTTTCTTTATGTAGGGTTTTCATTTTCTTTCTTAGAACTATCCATCGATCCTTTGTTCAAAAGCTAGTTAGTTTACATAGTTTAAGTTTCTTAGTAAGGTTTTATCATTAGTAGTCTTTGCTTGAGTAGATTAGCCCTTCAATGTCTCATTTCCTTACTTAGAATATACTACCAGCCTTTCTACCTTGGCATATATATTTCTACAACTCTAAGTTTACTTACCCCAAGTTGACAATTTAATTGAGGGTTTTTAGTGTATATAGAACACCCATCACATATACAAACTCATCTTGCTCGAATGCCTTTACCTTAATTATTTTTAGTGCTACACTAGATATAAAGATCTCTATAGCACCTGGATCTATAAAAATACTAAAATTTTGGTCGGTGATTGTATCTGACGTCTCGAGCACAACAGACTGGTCCTCATCCTGGCGGTTATTCACCACTACATGAATCCTATGGGACTTGCCCAAATCTCCAATTGTAGTGTGTCTCGTTGACCCAACTGCTCTGGCCCTATCAACTGGACAACCTCATTGGTAATGTGGCTCTCCACATGTCCAATATTCGGTCTTTGGTCCAGTACTCCTGGTCCCTGAAGTAGAAGTTGTTGGCCTAACATCGTGAGATCCTGGTCTGTTCTGCTGAATAGGCCTAAACTGTTGTTGGTGTGGGAGACGACTTTGCTAATGTGGTGGTCCTCTTTAGGGAGTCCTATGCTGAGGAGTCGGTCATCGAGGTGTCATGAATGTGGGTCCTCTAGGCGTATCTCGATACCCCGATGTTTGTCTGGTTGGTATTTGGTGTTGCTGCGCTCCAGATTTCATCTGTCCAGTTGGTCTTGCAATAGTCCTACCCTGACCTCTGTTGATCAGCTCTTCCTCAACTATGAGGGCCTTCTAGACTGCATTGTGCAACTTCTGTGGCATTAGGATCCTCACCTTCACATGAATTTTTAAGTTAAGCCTGAACACAAACTTGTTGACCTTTAGCTTCTCCGTGTTCAGGTGTGGATCATACCTAAGTAGCTCTATGAATCAGGCACCATACTACCACCCTTTCGTAAGGCATTGAACTCATTAAGGTGGCTCTCAATGAATTACTCTGACAAATACCTCTCCCGGAACCACTCCTCGAACAGTTCCCATGACATATCTTCGATGACCATGTTTATTTTTGATAGGAGAGTCTTCCACCAAAGAAGAGCATTCCCCTTCAACTATAATACCGCCATGTGGACCTTCATGTTGGAGGTGTAGTCACGAAGTGCAAAGAACATTGCCATTTTCTCCAACCATGCCTCAATGGATGAGTCATTTGTGGCACCCATGAACTCAGGAAACTTGACCTTCTTGAGTTCTCTATGAATGCCACCATTTCCAGCTGGAGCACACTATGAACCCTCATTCAGTACAGGCTCTCTGGCCTCATCTCTATCTAATCAGTTAATCAGGGCCTCTGACATCCTCTATAAGGATCTCATCAAACCAACCACACCCCCCACAACAATTTTCTCCTGCCCAATGAATTTTTCTTCTCCTTGGGGGTTATACCCCTCTGGTGGATATGCTACTAGAGGTTTCACACCTCTTCCCCTAGCACTACGTCGTCTACCTCCACAACATCCTCTAACCATGATTACCTGCATGGACAATTTCAAATTTTAATTAGCGATAAGTTATTAATTAAAAGTTTAATACAGTGGAAGGCATAATGATCCGAAGTCACAGGATTGAACCTACTTTGATACCATATGTGACGGCCCCTCTATTACGACAACAAAGTGAGTACAAAGAGGTAATTTTTTTTTTGAACAAACGTTAGTACAAGTAAAAATGTGCCATAACATACATTAATAACTACATAATCAATATCATCATAATCAACTGAAAGAAACACCACTATTATACAATCAACATATCTCAAGTGATATCATAAGAAAACTACTCACCCAACCTATCCTGCATATTTAGGACCTCAAAGACACATAAGCAACGCTCAAGTCCAGGATTCATCTGATTGATTTTGAACATTTAAGGTCTTAGGACTGACGACTGTTCTGAGGAACAATGAGGTATCTATGATCCGGATTTTATGAGCAGAACGAAATGAATACAGATTATTAACAGGTGCTTAACACAAAAATAACAGAGATACAGTAAAACTGGTTTTCTATTAAATAACGAAATAAGCTGAAA
>WSFP011448826.1:0-19915 GCA_009831015.1 Picea engelmannii | reverse complement strand
TGAATGAGAAGAGGCCCTTGCCTTTCCTTTATACTTTTTGGCTCACCTTGTCCCTCCAAAGTGACTTTCATTTTATTAATATTTAATTAATTAATTAAATCACTTTAATTAATTAATTAACCTTTTTACCTTTGAAACGCTCCGTATCTCTCCTTGTGGCTTTCCTGGCCACTGAAAGTCACTTCTAGCCATCCCATCCTATAGTGATGCTCCTCCCAATTCCAATGAGATATTACACTAAGAGGTTCCTCCAAATAATGTGCCCAAAATGCCCTCTTCAGTGATTTTAATTAACTTATAGCTCAAAATAGTCAAAATCATGGAAATCGTTGGAATGGAATGAAACCAAATCCAGCCTGTGCGGAATGGCTCATGATGATGGAATATGATGATAAATTCCAACTGGACCCCACAATGCCTCTCAAATACCCCTGTATTCACTATAACATCCATCTGGCTACTCTGGTCATCATAAGTCTCTGCCCTGTGATGATGTCGCAAAGTGGGGACATTACAATGTAGCTGCAACTTTCCTAAGTTGTTTCTACCTTTTCATTGGACCAGTACCTGTGTGACTTCAGTGATCATGGGACATCATATTGTACTCCATTGTATACAAATATCTTTAGATTAATTTTGAGACTAGTTTTACTAGGCCTTGTTCGTGACTATGACAGCATTTGGCATGTAACCATATTTGTATTTTCCCATTCATGGCCATGGACAATTGTTTGGTATATTTTCACATGGATCTGCAATGTAATTCAAATTGGAAACCATGTATGCAAAGTCAGTACAGATTGTAATTAGAAACTAGTCCTTCCAGTTGGGTTCCCATTACTCCACTTCTGGGTTTTTATAATGTATTTCGACCATCACAGATACTCCTCTGACCTCACACATTAGGGGACATCTGTTATAGAAAGATTTGCCTCACCCCATGCAATCTTTCACATAAGGCCTTTTTCCATTTCCCTATGAAGACTTGAAGTCCCTTTTTAACAAATCCCAAAGCTAAAAATATAATTTTCCACATATATGCACCTTGCCTAATATACAACATGCATATATGCAAGTTGCACCACTACATCCCACGTACATCAGGAAATGTGCCCAAAATTGAAAAATGGTGTCGGGTTTCCATGTCATGTCATGAGATCAATGATCCTTGGCCTTCCATATACTGGAAACGTTCTGAATCGGCCCTTCAGTTCCAGTTGAAGGCTATAAATGGGCCAAATCTGAGCTATGGAAAAGAGGAGAAATAATTCAACTTTGAGAGAAAAGTTACTATGGAGAAAAGTTACTCTGGAGGAACTTCACATCGAGTCTGCATCACTTTAACCTTTAAGTCTGAACACATTTTTCATCTCCCAAACTCTTTCCTTACTGATTGAGAACTTCATTGTCTCTCTTACATGAGCTTGCCTTTGGTGGAGGATTGAAGTGGTGGAGGCCCAGCTAGAAGGAACTTAGTTTCTCGGTTCTGAACCGTGCAGGCACAGAAGTCTGTAACTCATTCACTTATGATGATTATATTTTAATAGAAATACTCTTTTCTCTTGCAATTATTTGAATTATTATTCCATGGGTGTATTTGTTATGAATGTTGATGGATTATGCTATTGAATGTTCTAACATCATATATTATCACCATATGCTTGCATTGCTTGGTTTTTTAGGACTAGTTATAGGTATATTGCTTTGGATCAAGTACTCAACGGTGGACTTCATCAAATGTCTAGACGAGGTAGGCATTTTATCTTGTCTTGCTAGCATATTCGTTTATATAGCATACTTGAGAGTAGAGTTGATTTCTGCAGTCATTTCCGTCTGTTGTGGTTTACCCCTAGCCATAGAGAGATTTTCCTCATAACATAGTGTTCGCATGTCCATTCTCTACATTGCTCATGCATTATTCACCATTGTTAACGATTAACCAAGTCAACACTATGAAGGAAAAATGGTAAACAAGTGATGAAAGATAGATGGTTGTATATGAACATAGAGGATAGGGAAGTTATGAATACATTATCCATTGTGCATTTATTTCTCTTTCAATTCTTGAGATCCAACTATTGTTCATGCAGGAAATTCTTAGAGGGAATACAATAGATTGAGTTCTTTCTACCCACACTGAAGATAATTGCCAAGGGAAGAATATCCTTGAGTCATTGTTGAGTAGAGAAAGTAAAGATATTCATGGATTTTGTGGGCACTAGAAGTTAGTACCTTGGTTGTTTGATCACTAGATGAGAAACATATAATTCTCTATAGTGAGAAAAATAGTTGAGCATGAGAGGAAATCGGTTGGACTAAGAGATATATAAGGTTTTATTTTGGTTACTTAACCCTAGAGGACTCATACTCGACTCAGGAATGGTATATGCACTGGATACCTATGGTTGGGTGGAAAATTTCTCTTACATATCTAGTTCCTTGGACTTTATTTAGTTAAAAGAGAAATGCTTTATCATTTTTTATGAATATGCAAAATTTGTGTTATTCTCTGTCATAGAAATATATTAACTCGTGCTAGTATATGGGCACTAGGGTTCCATGAGATCTATTAACTCGTGCTAGTATATTATGATGCATTCTTTTAATTTTCACTATGCATGCATTATGTTTAATTATGGTCCTCCCTAAGAGGATTATTCAGTTGTTATTGTGGGGATATGCCCTCTAAGGGCCAGAATTTGAAACCCCAGAGTGTGGCTAACTATACCATGGATGGGAGTGATGGGAAGTGATACCATTCAATGCCTGGATTTATTGTTGGATTGAATCTAGGAATTTTTTGAATAGGTCATGACATTATTCACCATTAATCACAATCAATTAAAGAAAAAATTGGCATTTGGAGGGCCACATAATAGATCTGGTGTGAACTCAACATGTTTTGTTTCATCCCTGTGTAGTTAAATCTTCACAGTAATCCTTAATTTGTAAATATTTCATAGTGTAAGATTGTGTCAAACAATGACAATTGTTTCACTTGAAGAGAAATGAATGAATGTGCTTAAGGGGGATCAATGGTGAAAACGATTTGCACTATTTTATGTGCATGTACCTTAACAATGGGGTGTATTCTTACAACCAAATGAGATGTCATCTATGAATTGAGATTGAAAACTCACAATTATAGGATTAAACCACAATCCAAGACCTAATTGTGAGAAGGAAATACTACACTAGCTAATTGTAAAAGAGAGAGAGGAGAGAGAAAAATAGAATCAATCTTCACACAAAAGAGACTAAGAAACGAACTCTAATCACCATGTATTAATCCTCGATAATGAGTCAAATATATAGGAATCTCCATATGAGGATTAATGCATGCTAGATTGGTATTTCCATGTGCATGCTCAAGTAAAAAAGTAACTTCTCCCAGTAGCAACAATTAACTAAAGTCAAAAGTTGTTAATAATAAGAAAAAGGTAAAAAATATAGGTGCAAACTTAGTTAGAATTCTACATGAAGTCAATATGCATTCCATAATAGAAAAAATATCCCAGAATAATACTAGAGTCCAAGAATGGAACTAAAGTCCTAATAGAGTGAAAATTTGCTAATTATGGAAAGTCACTAAATAAGTGAAGTGAGTTAACTCCAAGTATTAGATGGGTAATTGGTCCAAAAAGGATCCAGAGAAGACTAAGGATAACTCAGAATTCACATAAGCAACTCAGGAAGCTCAGAATGGCCTAGCAAACAGAGAAAGGAAAAAAATTCAAATTCCTCAAAACTCATTGAAGTTGGCATCATCACGAAGAGCACGTCACAAGATTTCCAACGACGTAAACAGATGGTCAAACAGAGTTACAGATCAAAAGATATTTGCGGTCAAAGTTTTTGTCAACCTAGCCCAGTCAGTAGGGATGAGTCAACATTCGTACTGCTGACATCAACATCAATATGGATGATGTCAGCATCTGTATAGTGTAGGTGAAACACATAGAGGGTAGCACGTGTCATCCTGACACCAACATGGTGATGTGGTAGCACTAGAGGCTACCACATGTCACTCATTTTATACATTTTTAGGTCGGCATGTGGAGCAATGAGAAAGTTCCATGTGGAAGTCTGTACATCCATGTGGCAGGTCGTATGGGATGTGGTAGACACATGGCATCATTACCATGTTAGAAATTAATAGATGTTCTCGTTTAACCATAGACAATATAAAAATATTGTCACCCAACCATAGGCCGAATCCACCCCTGAGCACCTTAACCTTGACAGAGAATGATTCTGGAAGAAAACCAATAGCCAATCATGGTTAATGCATCAAGAAAATATAACCAATATTGATCAGAAAATCCAACCATAACTGATAGAAAGTTTGAGCCTAAACCAAGAATACAGATTGCAGTAGCTGTCGGTTGCAGTTGCTCCCAGACTTGCGCACATGCCCAGTTTCTACACAGCGCACTTCTTCCCAGCTGAAATTTAGAGTTGTGTGTACAAAATGAGGTCTGTCTACTTGTATTTATACTATTTTCATGAGTTGTCTGGGTCAAATTCTCATTCTGGAGGCTAAATCCTTAATATTAAATATTTCCTTGAGCCGACTTGTCTTCTAGGGTTATGTCCAATGCTTTAGGGTTTCTTCTTGCTTCCTGAAATATTCTATTATCGTCAGGGTTACACGTGGAGGTAAATACCTCCTGCAGCTACCATAATATCATCACTCCCTCCTAGCTAGAGAGGTATTGAAGGCAATGGTATTGAGCATAAACATACCATTCAACTGGTAGCATCATCATAGTCGTACAGGCTATCTCATGATTAGATCATGAGCACCATTATCACTATCATCTAACAACATCAATTGCATCATCTCTAGAATCCATACTTCATCTGAGTAATCAGACATGATGTTGAATAAGTCACTCACTCCACAGAGGGATACAAGGACCATTCTTCTAATCTGGACATACGTCCTAGAAGAATGACTGTCCCAACAGAGCTAGAAACTATGCCATGGACTACAGAGACCATTCCTATAGGAATGCCAATCTAGGATTATTTTCTAATCAATTCATAGAGATATGTCTCAACCTATATTCCTTAGAAAAATATCAACACAACTGATAGTCTACATGGTAATCAGAACAATGTCATTCAATAGAACATAGTTGTGTCTATCCATAGTATTACACAACTACAATCCAGTGGTACACTACCACACCAAGTAGCACACAATTACTTAATCAGTGACGCATAGTCACAACCAGTGTAACACATACACCGCAATATCATACATCTACTGTCTAGAGACATACCATCTCCAGATAAATCATATCATCTGATATCAACCTACACAGAGAAACAATGTATTGATGTAAACAAAGTCATTTGGGCCATTCTTCCACTCACATCTGTGAGATATGGAAGAGAAATCTTCCCTCAGAAAGTAAAACATCATCCACGAGCTAGTGGATTATTCTTCTCAAGCATAAAAGAATAATTGTCCTGGTTTCTGAGCCTAGACCATTCACCTATTTGGTCCATTCCTCCAACACTAAACAAAGTGCAACCTGGAGAGAATGATTTTTCCCTAGGGAGTTCCTGTCCCATGATTGTTGAACCTGGACCATTCACCTAACTGGGCCATTCCTACAGCACTAAAAAAAGTGGAACCTTGAAATAATGAGTTTGCCCTAGGGAAAGACTATCTGGACCATTTCCTAATGAAATGATTGTCCTGCACCAAACTCCAAAACAGACCATTCTTCGAAACTACTGACAACTATGAACTTCGAAAGAATGACTACCCGACAAGGCGAACCATTCTTGTTGACGACTACTGAGAGTGATTTTCAAGAAGAAAGAATGTCCTAGACCATTCCCCCACACTGGCCACAAGGGGAATCACTGTCTATGGTACATCATCAATCTATCAAACCATTTTCATTATGAAAATGACCATCTAATCTGAACCATTTCCTGAATTGAAAAATGCCTATCTGTTAGAAATCTCAAACCACTTTCTAAACTGGAAAGGAACTTATCATCCTGGACCATTTTTCAAACTGAAAAATGACTGCCCATAAATCAATAACACATCAGTGCTCCCTCCCAACTTGGGAGTCATCTCTTCCCTTTTTAATAAGGAAGTCATCTCCATAAGCTCCATATTGTTTCTTTAGTATGCAAACTTTTTCATTTTGGACAGAGGCTTTACCAAAATATCTTCTATTGGCTCATTTGTGAAGATATATTGGAGAACCACTTCTCTTTTATGGACTTCATCACAGAGAATGTAATGCTTTATCTCAATGTAATTCGGTCTGTCTAGAACACTGGTTTTCTCTGAAGGCTTCCTATAGCTCTGATCATTACAATATATCATGGTTTAATTCAACACTTTTGTTTCCTACTAGCTTATTACATCGTGGAAAGGCTCCAAGTAGCAATTCTTCTGTCATATTGAGAGTTTGTCATGGATTAGCAATCTATCATTCTAAACTTCTGAGTAACCATTCTGATACATTATCTTTGTTATAGAAAGTTTTCATGATGCTTATACTATGCATGAGAGGCTCTGCATCAAGTTGTTTGAATCCATACAAGATATTCTTCCATCTGCATACAAGGGTCTCTTTCTGGTGTAACTCAAAACCTTCAGGTTTCTCTACATACGCTTCTTGTTCAATTACTATGTTGAGGAGAATAGTCCTTACATTCATCTAATTTAAACTACAACCCATGGATATTGAAGAAGATATAATGGCTCAAGTAGAGGTATGTCTGGTTACTAGAACAAGCTATCATCATAGTCTTCTCCCTCCATATGGGAGAACCTCTAGTTCTGAATATCGCAATGCTTCCATTCATAAGTCTTTCATACATTGTTCTTCATCACAACTTCCATTTCTTTTGCTTGATTTGTTCTAGTGGGTTCAAACCAAGCTGGTAGTCTTGTGATTCTCAATATAATGACTGGTTGTTCTGGATTTTCTTTCTCTCTCAGAATATTCATGTTATTCCTCATGTTTCTCTTTATCTCTTGGGTCCATGGAGTTTTCTATAGAGTCCATTTCCTGAAAATTCCAACTTATTCCTTTCATCATAGGATCATGGATGTGAATGGACAACCAGGGATACTTTAAGACTTCTTTTTGAAGAAGACTTCTTTTTGAAGAAGACTTCTTTTTGAAGAAGACTTCTTCTAAAGTCAAACTGAACACATGCTGCTTTTCATGGCTGCTACCATCAATGGGAACAAGGATAGATATTTCATAATCCTCAATGGATCATATTATTTAGGATTATCTCCCTCCTAATCCTTGATTCATTCATGAATGTATGATCTTCTTTTGGAATTATATAATCAACTCCCTCCAGCTAAGAGATTCCATGCTTCCGCCTGCATCCTCATTTCCTTCTGCAAAGTGTCACAAGTCCTTTTCTAATTTCCTCTTGATTCCTGACTTCTTTCTATTTTTACTTCTTCCAAGTTTCTTCAAGTTTGATTATGATTTCGGCTTATCCTGCAGTTGTTACTTATGTTAATAACTTCCACATGAATTTTTACCAAGGGTTGTCGATATACTTCATCTTTTCATGTGTATATCTTGACTTGTAGTCATCGTGATAGCAATCCTTATCTTGTTATTCTTCCATAGGTATTGTTTCTCTTTGAACATATTATCCTCTAAGAAATAGATATGCAAGATATGTACATAAATTTAGTAAACATGGTATGTACAATAATTATGAAGAATATTGTTACCTTGTCTTAGAAGAAGACGTCTGTTTTATCCTGCTTGGCCTTCTTTGAGGGTTCCCTTTCTTCGAAAATTGATGCTTCATGTGTTTCCTTCCTTTTCTTTAACTCGGGACAATGATTCTTGTAGTGACCATATTTTCAACAGTTGAAGCATTGTATTTTTGACATATCTTTCTCTTGATTTGATTTCTTCCTTGAGCCAAACTTCTTTTTATTCTTGAAATCTTTGAACCTTGCTTTGAAATCTTGATCATCGTACTTATTTTGGGGTTTCTCTTTTGCACTGATCCTTGATTCTTCTTGTGCACAACAAGTCCAATGTTCCTCAAATGTGGGATACTCCTTTCTTGTGTTCATGCTTGCGGCAAATGCATCCCATGTCTTGGGAAGACCATTGAGTACTATATTTACCAGTTCTTTTTCTGAAATGATTTCTTCAATGGATTGTAGTTGATCTCTTAACTAAGAGATTCTCACAAAGTATGATGTTATGCTATCATCATCATTCATTTTCATGTCATGAAGCTCATTCTTTATACTCATTACTTGTCCAATGATTCCGACTGAGAAGAGGTTAGTTAGGGAATCATACATCTTGATGGGAGATGTAGGGAATCAAGTGGTATTTTATAGAGTCCACTATGATACTCATGGCATTGATGTCACTATATTTGAACTTCTCCATAACTACAACGTTCTGAGGTTCCTTTTCTTTTCCCTCTTTGAACTATGGTTCTACAATATTTCCTTTCACGATATCCAACACTTTATTCTTGGAAAGGATGAGGTCAATCCTTGTATTCCATGCTCTGAAGTTAGAATCCCCTTCTAACTTGTTTTCTGACTTCATAGAGTAAGTCATAATTTATTTGACTTGGTCAACCCTTGATTTTGACCAAAAGTGCAAACTTGATGTCTCAGCTTGCTAAGAGTACCAGAAGATGTGCTAGGCTAGGGCGCACTAGGATATTCATAAATTAGGTCAATATATTCACTTAAGGTGCCTCAACAAGAGGGTTAGGGTTTCATTGTTGCAGCAAAAAAAGGCTGCAACTACAACTGTAATTGAGAAAGTCCTCCCAATCTATCTTCCAGTGGTTAGAATGTCTGAAGATAGTGTGGGCCCATAACCTTTTAGAAAATAATAGATGTGCTCATTTAAAAATAGACAATATAACAATATTGTCACCCAACCATAGGCCTAAACCACCCCCAAGCACCTTAACCTTGACAGAGAATGATTCCAGAAGCAAACCAATAACAAACCAAGGCTAATGCATCAAGAAAATATAACCAAGACTGATCAGAAAGTCCAACCATAATCGATAGAAAGTCTGATCCTAATCCAGGAATACATATTGTAGCAGTTGCTCCCTAGACTTGTGCATTTGCCCAGTTTCTGCAGTGCACAATTCTTCCCAGCTGAAATTTCAAGCTGTGTGTACAAAATGAGGTCTAGCTAGTTGTATTTATACTATTTTCCTGAGTTGTCTAGGCCGAATTCTCATTATGGAGGCTAAATACTTAATATTAAATATTTTCTTGAGCCTACTTGTCTTCTAGGGTTATGTCCAATGCTTTAGGGTTTCTTTTTGCTTACTGGAATATTCTATTCTCATCAGGGTTACACGTGTTGGTAAATACCTCCCACAACTACCATAATATCAAAATACCATACGTGGAAGGATGATGTCACAACCCCACTGCGGCATAATAGATTTTTCGTCTTTTCTCGAGGGCCAAAATTCCCGCAATCCTACGGGGCTTAGAACAGGCTGCAGACGCCACCTCTGCCTTGACAAAGTCTCTGTGCGACCTCCCGTTTTAAGGATCGTTCGGTTTCTTTTATGAGCTGAAGTGGCTCCTTTTGATTCCCAGCTAGAATATCCTTCCAATTGATCCACAGGTCCTTTCGGAATCTCCCCTATGCGAACAGCACTAGGCGCGAGCTCCACCCTCTCCGAGTGACCAAAGTGCTATGACCAAGGCCTATTCTAGAAGGCACTTGTCGTAGCTCGCAATCTCATCAGTTCGTGAGTCCAAGCTCCCGACTCTTCCTTCCCAATCTTGCGATACCTGAGATCACGAAATGGGTGTAGGTCCCTTCTGTCAACACCCTCTACACGTGATCGTCGGCTAGGCTAAACGCTAGCTCCCATCGCAAATTCATGACTTCGCAAGTTGAAGGGTTAAGTCTCTGTGCTCTTCCTGTGCGAACCTCCAAAACTTGGAAGTCAGCGAGGGTTGTCCTTCTATTTGTCACTTCTCGCAACTCACCACTTCGCGAGTTGTAGCATCGAGCTCTCATGCTCGTATCTCGTGAATCCTCGAGACGCGAGAAGTCAACAGAGTGTTGAATCCTTTTTCCCAGACAACGCATGTCCACCTGTCAACCACGCGGGCCCCACCTTGTGGTTCTTCCACACATCCACACTCGTGCCTCGGCTCTCGTCACTTCGTAACTTCTGATGTTGAGAAGAGGTTCTCTCAACCTCCGAACCTCCGAAGGCGTGATGCACTCGAAGAAGCTCTTGATCCAATAGTCCTCCCTTGACCTGGATTCAACGACTATCCTTGCTCCTTGTGATTTCGCCACTCGTGACTTGGAGCACCCAACTCCTAGGCTCTCATCTTGCGAACCTTTGAGTTCGCGAGATCCCTTGATTTCTGCTACCTATCCTCCTCAGATGGACGGTACTGATCTTCTCGCGACTTCACCACTCACAAATTCTAGGCGCCCAACCTTGGCACCTTCCCTTCATGAAAGCCCGAGAAGCGATGTTATCTTTCCCTCTCGCATTCTCGCTATTCACGACTTTGCAAGTCGAAGGGTTGAACTCTCACTCCCTTATCTCACGAATCCCTGAGACGCGAGAGGTCAATGGGTGTTGACTCCTTTCACTAGGTGACACGTGTTCGCCTATCTATCGCATGGGCCCACCTTGCGGTTCTACCACGTGTCCCTCGTCCCCAACTTCGACACTTCGAGACTTCGCTTCCCGAAGCGCTACCTCCTCTATATCCCGACACCCAAAGTGCCGAGATCCTAAACTCCTCACTACTCCTTATCCCAACTCGCGACTTTCGGGACAAAAGTCTCGACCTCCTATCCGCCGATATGTTGAAATTTTGACACGTCGTCAACATGGGTCCCACAACAGAACTTCCTGCATTTTTGGAGTTTCAGACTTCGCGACTTCGCAAATCCTAATGCTAAGCTTTCAGTTCTTCAACCCACGAAACCCTGAAATACCGAGTTCCAATGCACTTCACCAATAACTAGATCACACAAATCCTTTCGCCCCTTTGGGACGTCTCCTTTCGTGACCTCGTGAATCTTGAGGTAAGGGTTTTAACCCTTCAACTCGCGAATCCATGAAATGAGATTACGCGAGTGATCCAATGGTTCTTGTTGACTCATATCCTATCGTCCGATTTCTCACGAAATTAAAACTTGAAAATAGGCTTACCATAACTCCCCTTCTCCTCTATAAGATCTAACGGCTCTCGGGACTTCGCGAATTCTCCACGGAGAATTCCGACCATCCAATGCCTCCTTGACGACTCTTGTGAAGCGAACATGGTTATTCCTTCACTGCTATTTCGAGATTTCAAGAGGATCATTCTTCCTCGTGCAAGGTTACTAAGACTTGCACCTTCAAATCCTTTTCCAGGTTCTTGGTGAGCTTTATAAGAAGGGTGTCTCTATGGGGAGATCTATCCAGGGTATTACCTGAGACGGATAAGGGTATAGATTCCCCGAGAACAGACTTGAAGTTTGAATTAATTCAATATGTGTATAAATAGCGATTTATAAAACATAAGCCATACGTAGTCTTTCCATTATAAGCGTGCAACCACCATTTCTAAATCAAAACACTACACAGGCAGTCTTATACACAAGCCATTCATAAAACTACATAGACTATGAGCATACATGTTAGCATATAAAGTTCAATATGCAAGATGTAAAAACACTTATCAGAAATAACACCGGATGTAATTGCGATTGCTGAGAGGGGTGCTCGTTTCCACCCAACCATATGCTCAGTGACTCCCAACGGATTTACCACGATGCTGCGAGATTGCATCTCTATTTGCCAGTGACCGAGAACGAAGGTTACTATCATTCTTCTCTGCTATCACTCACTCTGTGTTTTTCCAGAGTTCCTCTTCCTCTTTCCCTCTCGTCTACCCCTTGATCGCCCACTCTTCCTACCTTTTCTCCTTTCGGCGAGGTTGCGTGTGGCACAATATTCCTCGCAGTGGTCAGGTCTGAGGACTCTATGGATGGGCGGTTCACCCCCATCCCTCATTACTCATGAGGAGCCCTTTACCTACCAATCCTGACGAGTCATTTAATTCAAGGCCAGCGAGCCGCTCTTAGTTCTCTGGGCTAGTGAAGTCCAAATATGGTATTGGTTTTGGGTGGAAGTTAATGCCACAATTCTAGGTGCCTTCCACCACCTTTCTTTAGCCATCGTGGTCTCTTTTTCAGCACCTTCCGTTCTCAACAATCCTACAATATATATATATATATATATATATATATATATATATTCATAATATTGTTCACATTCATCGACCTTTTTTACAAGGTCCATTCAATCCACACATTCACTTTTTTTTTGAGTTTGCCACAGTTCATGGCCAGTATAGTTATTTTTACAGACTAGGGGAAACAGGGTGTTACAATTCCCTCCCCCTTAAAGGAACATCGTCCTCGATGTTCTTATCTATAAACATGACATGCATGTACAGAAGTAAACAAAATCGGATATGCCTATCTCATGGCATCCTCCATTTCCCATGTAGCCTCATCTGGGCCAAAATGTCTCCACTACACCTTGACATGTGCAATGGTTCAGTTCCATAGCGGGGTTTCCTTTCTATCCAGTATGCACTGAGGTTCTGGTAGAAATTCTCCCTCCGGTCCACCTGAATCACAGACCAATCAATTATATGGTTAGCATCATGTACATATTTCTTCAATAATGAGACATGGAAAACATTATGTGCTTTTACTGTGGGAGGAAGTGCTAGCCTATAGGCTACAGGTCCCACTCTATCTAGAACCTCAAAGGGTCTACAATAACGAGGTGCCAACTTGGCACAAGCTCCCATTTTCAGAGAACTCTTCCGGGGTCTAACTCTGAGATATACATGGTCTTCTGTTTTGAACTCTCTTGGAGTTCTCTTTTGGTCGGCATAACTTTTCTATTGGTTCTGGGCGACCTTCAGGTTTTGTTTTATCTGAGTCACTTGTCGTTCCATTTCTTTCAACATGTCGGGTCCAAAAGAAATCCTGTTTACAGGATTACTCTAGCTGACTGGAGTGTTACATAGTCTACCATAGAGGGCTTCGAAGGGACTCATCTTCAAGGATGTTTGGTGGCTGTTGTTGTAGGTGAATTCTACCAGTGGCAGGTAGTCTTCCCACTTCCTGGGTTGATGCATTACATGCATTCTTAGCATGTCTTCAAGTATTTGGTTCACTCATTCCGTTTTTCCATTGGTTTGAGGGTGATAGGCAGTGCTAAACAACAATTTGGTATCTAACCCAACCATCAGTGATTTCCAAAAGTTAGAAGTAAATTTCGTGTCTCTCTCAGACACGATCTCTTTCATCATACCATGTAGTCTGAATATCTCCTTCATGAATACCTGAGCGATGTCTATTGCCTTGCAAGATGACTTGACGAGGATGAAGTGAGAAGACTTGCTCAATTTATCCACCCCCACCATAATGGCGTCATTCTGTTTGTTTGAGGTTGGTAATCCAGTGATGAAATCCATGGAGATGGTTTCCCATTTCCATTATGGGACTGGTAAAGGTTGCAATAATCCTGTTGGGTGTCGATGTTCTGCTTTAACCTGTTGGCACTCTATGCATTTGGCTAAGTACTTGGCTATGTCTTTCTTCATTCCAGGCCAATAGAATTGTCTCCTAGTGGCCGTGATCATCTTCTGGTATCCTGGATGACCAGAGTAGGGTCTTTTATGTAGTTCATCCAGTATGAACCTCTTCAAATCGTCACAATCTGGAATATAAAATCTGCTTCTATAAGTGAACAGACCTCCTTCGATCATCTGGTAGCCTTCATATTTTACTCTGGCAGGTTCTCGTTGTGGGTACATGGTCATGGTCTAGACGAAGGGATCTGTTTCTTATGCATTTATGATTCTTTCCTTGACATCTGTCTTGTAGGTGCTCACTGCTACCAGGTGAATTGTTTTCATACTTCTTCTAAGGGCATCGACCACCCTATTTTCCTTTCCTTTAATGTGTTTGATCTCGAAATCAAACTCGCTAAGGAGAGCCATCCACCTAGCTTGTCTAGCATTGAGCTTTGGCTGATCAAACATGTATCGCAATCCACAGTGATTTGTCATAAGTACAATTTTTCTCCCCAAGAGGTAATGCCTCCACATTTTCAAGGCATGCACTATGGCAGACAACTCTAGATCATGGGTCACATAGTTGACTTCATGCTCGTTCAATTTTCGAGATTCATAGCAGATCACACTTCCTTCCTACATAAGGACTCCTCTGAGTCCTTCTTTATAGGCATCTGTGCACACGAGGAAGTCAGCTTCTGGATTGGCGATCTTCAGCACGGGTGCATGGGTCAGTAGATGTTTTAGGGTTTGAAATCTTTCTTCACATTTATGTGTCCACAGGAATTTTTTCCCCTTCTTCTGGAGGGCATTGATTGGACAACCAATCTTGGATAATCCTTTTATAAACCTCCTATAGTATCCAGCTAATCCCATAAAGGATATGATGTTCGAAACATCCTTTGGGGTAGGCCATTCCATGATAGAACTGATTTTGTCAGGGTCTACCGCTACTCCTTCTTCGGAGAGAACATGGCCTAAGTAATGTATTTACTTCTTGAAGAATTCACATTTGCTAAATTTGGCATAGAGCTGATGTTCTCTTAGCAATTGCATCACAAGTCTAAGATGCTCTTCATGCTCTTTTTTGATCTTGGAGTAAATTAATATATCGTCAATAAAGACAAGTACAAATTTGTCTAGGAACTTGCTGAGTACATTGTTCATCAAGAACATTAAAGTGGCAGGGGCATTGGTCAACCCAAATGGAACCACCACAAACTCATAATGACCAAACCTCGTTTGGAAAGTAGTTTTATGGATGTCTTCACCCTTGATTCGGACTTGATGGTAGCCCGACCTCAAATCAATCTTTGAGAAAATAGATGCACCCCCCAATTGATCGAACAGGTCATTGATCCTAGGCAAGGGGTATTTGTTCTTTATGGTTACCTTATTGAGTTACCTATAATCTATACACAGTCTAAGGGTACTGTCCTTCTTTTTCACGAACAGGACTGGTTCTCCCCACGGAGACACGCTGCGTCGAATATAGCCTTTATCCATCATTTCTTTTAATTAAATCTTGATTTCAACTAACTCAGGTGTGCTCATCTAGTAGGCTGTCCTAGAAACCGACACCGCTCCTGGTGCAAGTTCTATCGAGAAGTCTATGTCCCTTCTCGGAGGTAAACTCGGTACCTCTTCCGGAAACACATCTCTATATTCTCTCAGGATAGGGTGATCATCAGGGCTTGGTTTGTCACCTTTGATTGTTTTTAACACCTGTATTGCATATAGGGGACATCCCTTTCGGCAATACTTTCTCATTTGCAGAGCTAATATTTGTCTCACTAAGATAGGTTTTCGGATCCCTTGAAGGGTTATATTTTTTCCTTCTTTACTTACACATTCTAAGGTTTTATGGTAACAATCCAATCTGGCTTTATGGGTGGCTAGCCAGTCCATACCAATCATCAAATCATACAATCCCAGGGGTAGTAAGTTAAGGGCTATTTGGGTGGGGAATTCACCCAACATTAATTGGCAGGCTCGTATGACCTCTGCTATCCTCCTTTTGGTGCCACTGGCTAACTGTACCAACCATGGCTTGGTATGTTTTTGTGGCTATAGTTTACACTTGCCAACAACTTTAGGGGCTATATAACTTAAATTTGAACCAGGGTCAATTAAAACAGACACTAGATGGTTGGAAATCATATCTTCTATTTCCACTACTGAAGCTTGGTGGTTGTCTTGGTTATTATCCAAGGCTACATAAATTTGTGGCACACTCCTGGCCACATCATTGACAGTGGTAGTTTCCTGGATGTTATAAATCCTCCGAATATTCTATTGTCGGTGTGGACAGTCTCTCAGGAGATGTTCTTCTCCGCAACCCCAACATTTCAAAGGTTCTCTCTTTGGGTTATCGGTCTTCACTGATATGGGTCCAGAAGTTTTATTTCCGCTCAAGGAGGGGAAATTCTGTTGGTGCATACTCCGGGCTGGAAAGTTCATTCTTGGGTTCTTCTTGTATTTCTTAAATCTTGGGGATTTAATCCCCTTTTTCTGAAATCTGGAACTATTCTTCCATTTCCATCCTTCGCGAGGTTCTGCTCGATGCCCAAACTGTTCATGACAGTAGGTTGCCTTTCAAATAGTGCCTTCTAGAGTCTTTGTCTCATCAAATTCAATTTTATTCCGATAGTCCTTAGGTATTCCACTGATGAAGCGTTGCACCTTTTCCTTTTCTGCCTTGATATAGGGTACATACCTCAACAAATTAAGGAATTTGTTGACATATTCTTCTATAGTGAGTTGTCCCAGTTTGAGTTCATAAAACTCTTTAGTCTTTTCGTTGAATTTTTTTTCCGATAGATACTTCTTTCGGAAGTATTTCTCAAACCGTTCCCAAGACAGGTCCTCTTCACAAACCCCTTTCACATTCTTAACGTCTTCCCACCAAATGGAAGCCTTTCCATTCAAGTTGAAGGTGGCCACTCGGGCCTTCATATTTTCTGAAAAGTCATGGACTCTAAAATACTTCTTTAGTCCAAGAAGCCAGGCCTCTGCTTCCTCTCCCTTCTTTATTTCACTGTCGAAGGAGGGTGGTATTGCTTTTCTAAATTCTTTGAATTTTCGACCTTTGGAAGGCTTTTGCTTCTTCTCTTTCTTTCAGGAATAGGAACTGGTTCTGCTACTAGAAGAGCCCTCTGAATCGCCAGCTTCCTTCTCAGAGGAATCATCCAACGCTTATCCTTTACCTCTGGGGTGGACCTTTTTTGAGGTGCTCCTCTTAGTGTGACCACTGATATGACCATGTTTCTGAGTTTCATGTTCATGTTGCATTTGTCTTTGTAGATCAGATAAAATTTGTAGTAAAACTGTGTTAATTTCTATTTTCTTTTCTTGTTCTTTCATCATCCTTTGATTGTCAACCTTACAGCTTTGTAATTCGACCATGAGGCTCCTCACAGTCTCGACTAGACCTGGAGGGGTCCCTGCTACCTTCCTTTTGTCAGACTCTTCGTCTCTATTGTGGGAGCCTTCTCCCACTTCTTGGTGAGCCACCATACTATGCGTTAGCACAACCCGTTCATGAGCCCAAATAGGCCAAGTGTTGTAACCATGCTCTGATACCAATTTGTCACAACCCTACTACAGCGTAATAGATTTTTTGCCTTTTCTCGAGGGATGGAATCCCATAAATCCTATGAGGCTTAGCACAGGCTGCAGATGCAACCTCTGCTTCGACAGAGTCTTTGTGTGACCTCTCGTTTTAAGGATCGTTCGGTTTCTTTTATGAGATGAAGCGACTCCTTTTGATTCCCAGCTGAAATCTCCCTCCAATCGATCCATAAGTCCTTTCAGAAGCTCCCCTGTGCGAACAGCACTAGGCGTGATCTCCACCCTCTCCGAGAGACCACAACGCTATGATCAAGGCCTATTCTAGAAGGTGCTTTTTGTAGCTCGCAATCTCACGAATTCGAGAGTCGAAGCTCTCGACTCTTCCTTCCCAATATTGCGATACCCGAGATTACGAAATGGGTGTAGCTCCCTTCTGTCAGCACCCTCTGCACGTGATCGCCGGCTAGGCTAAATGGTAGCTCCCTTCGTGACTTTGAGACTTTGCAAGTCGAAGGGTTGGGTCTCTGTGCTCTTCCTGTGCGAACCTCTGAAACTTGGAAGTCAATGAGGGTTGTCCTTCTATTTGTCAATTCTCGCAACTCGCCACTTCACGAGTTGTAGCGTCGAGCTCCCGTGCTCATATTTCACGAATCCCTGAGACACGAGAAGTCAATGGAGTGTTGACTCCTTTTTCCTAGATGACGTGTGTCTGCCTGTCAACCACGCGGGCCCCACCTTGTGGTTCTGCCATGTATCCACACTCATGCCTCGACTCTCGGCACCTCACGACTTCTGATGTCGAGAAGAGGTTCTCTCAACCTCCGAACCTCTGAAGGCATGATGCGCACGATGAAGCTCTTGATCCAATGGTCATCCCTTGACCTGGATCCAACGTCTATCCTTGCTCCTTGTGATTTCGCCACTTGCGACTTGGAGCACCCAACTCCTGAGCTCTCATCTTGCGAACCTCCGAGTTCGCGAGATCCCTCGATTTCTGCCACCTGTCCTCCTCAGATGGATGGTCCTGATCTTCTCGCGACTTCGCCACTCGCAAAGTCTAGGTGCCCAACCTTGGCACCTTCCCTTCACGAAACCCCAAGAAGCGATGTTAGCTTTCCCTCTCGCATTCTCACTATTCGTGACTTCACAAGTCGAAGGGTTGAACTCTCGTTCCCTTATCTCACGAATCCCCGAGACGCGAGAGGTCAACAGGTGTTGACTCCTTTCACTAGGTGACACGTGTCTGCCTATCTATCGCATGGGCCCACCTTGCGGTTCTACCACATGTCCCTCATCCCTAGCTTTGGCACTTCGCGACTTTGCTTCCTGAAGCACTACCTCCTTTATATCCCGACACCCAAAGTGCTGAGATCCCAAACTCCTCACTACTCCTTATCACAACTCGCGACTTTGGGACTTTTGGGACAAAATTCTTGACCTCCTATCTGCTAATATGCTAAAATGCCGAAATTCCGACATGTCGTCAATGTGGGTCCCACAACGGAACTTCCCGCCTTTTTGGAGTTTCGGACTTCGCGAATCCTGATGCTAAGCTTTCGGTTCTTCAACCCACGAAACCCTAAAATACCAAGTTTTGATGCACTTCACCAATAGTTGGCTCACACAAATCCTTTCACCCCTTCGGGACTTTGCCTTTCGCAACCTCGTGAATCTTGAGGCAAGGGTTTTAACCCTTCAACTTACAAATCCACGAAATGAGATTATGTGAGTGATGCAATGGTTCTTGTCGACTCAAATCCTATGGTCCGATTTCTCCCAAACTTAAAACTTGAAAATAGGCTTACCGTAACTCCCCTGCTCCTCTACAAGATCTGATGGCTCTCAGGACTTCGCGAATTCTCCACGGAGAATTCCAACCGTCCAATGCCTCCTTGACGACTCTTGCAAAGCGAACATGGTAATTCCTTCATTGCTATTTTGAGATTTCAAGCAGATCATTCTTCCTCGTACAGGGTTACTAAGACTTGCGCCTTCAAATCCTTTTCCAGGTTCTTGGTGAGATTTCTAAGAAGGGTGTCTCTATGGGGAGATCTATCCAGGGTATTACCTGAGACGGATAAGGGTATAGATTTCCCGAGAACAGACTTGAAGTCTGAATTAATTCAATGTGTATAAATAGAGATTTATAAAACATAATCCATACGTAGTCTTTCCATTATAAGCATGCAACCACCATTTCTAAATCAAAACACTACGCAGGCAGTCTTATACGCAAACCATTCATAAAACTGCACAGACTATGAGCATACATGTCAGCATATAAAGTTCAATATGCAAGATGTAAAAACACTTATCAGAAATAACATCGGATGTAATTGCGACTGCTGAGAGGGGTGCTCATTTCCACCCAACTGTAGGATCAACGACTCCCAATGGATTTACCACTAGCCATACCCGAGCTGAGACCAGGATGCTGCGAGACTGTGTCTCTATTTGTCAGTGACCGAGAATGAAGTTTACTCTCCTTCTTCTCTGCTATCACTCACTCTGTGTTTTTCCAGAGTTCATCTTCCTCTTTCCCTCGCGTCTGCCCCCTGATCGCCCACTCTTCCTGCCTTTTCTCCTTTCGATGAGGTTGTGTGTGGAATGATCTTCCTCGTAGTGGTCAGGTCTGAGGACTCTATGGATGGGCGGTTCACCTCCATCCCTCATTACTCATGAGGAGCCCTTTACCTACCAATCCTGACA
>ML871270.1:8650-19915 GCA_009831015.1 Picea engelmannii | reverse complement strand
AAGCCTCTATCTCGTGTAAAGTTTGAACACTTTCGAGATAATCTTGGTATAGTCTGAAAGGACCCTCTCTGAAAGGGGGAGCATATATATTTATTCCTTGCTTTTGACCTCACTGTTAGACGTAAAGCAAGATGAGTCATGCTTCTGACCTCGCTGTTAGACGTAAAGAATGATGCAGTGTGATCCTTGATTCTGACCTTGTTGTTAGACATAAAGCAAGATGAGTCATGCTTCTGACCTTGCTGTTAGATGTAAAGCATGACGCTGTGTGATCCTTGCTTCTGACCTCGCTGTTAGACGTAAAGCAAGATGAGTCATGCTTCTGACCTCATTGTTAGACGTAAAGCATGACGCTGTGTGATCCTTGCTTCTGACCTCGCTATTAGACGTAAAGCAAGATGAGTCATGCTTCTAACCTCACTGTTAGACATAAATCATGATGCTGTGTGATCCTTGATTTTGACCTCGCTGTTAGACATAAATCATGACACGATTGATTCCTTGCTTCTGACCTAGTTGTTAGACGTAAAGCAAGATGATTCCTCGCTTCTAACCTCGTTGTTAGACGTAAAGTTGGATGTTTATGTGTTCCTTGCTTCTAACCTCATTGTTAGACGTAAAGAAAGATGAGTCATGCTTCTGACCTCGTTGTTAGACGTAAAGCATGATGTTGTGATTCCTCACTTCTGACCTAGTTGTTAGACGTAAAGTGAGATGATGATATTCCTCGCTTCTGACCTAGTTGTTAGACGTAAAGAGAGATGATGATATTCCTTTCTTCTGACCTAGTTGTTAGATGTAAAGCAAGATGTGACTGACACTGAGCTACCAACCTAACAGCTGTGACATTGAGCCAGTGTAGTACTGCCAGCCTAGTGCTGTGATGAGGTATCATTTTATTGATACATATTGATGCAGATGATGATGGCATTCTTTCAAGAATGATGATGTTGTCGATGAAGAAAACTTCCGATGACTCATAAATGTGCTAGCCAATGTTTCAAGATGATATTGACGATACTGTCCTCCTGATGCCACTGATGATGCATACCTCTCTCACTTGATGCTGATGAAGAATACCCTTCTTGTTAAGGGGGAGTGTTGAAATAATGTAACTGCAAAGATAATTCTTATTATTATTGTTATTTTATTATTAAGATTAATCCCCATTGTGGATTAATCATGTCGGTAATTGTATAAGGACCAAATCCCGTTTTGCGGATTGGTCATCAGACAATTGTAAAGGGCAGAATAAGAAGTCAACCCCAACAGTTATTATTGAATACCCAGAATTAATTAAAGGTGGGTTTACCCACCTAGAGTGAGAGGTCGACCCTACCAATAAAACCCTCTCACACGTGCCAGTCTTGTATAAATAAGAGGCTAGTGCCTCACTTATAACACACAACTCACTTGCTCATTCTCTTATGAGGAAAACTGCAATTACCAGTTGGAGAGAGGGAGAAGAGTGGTGCATCTCTTGGGGAGGACTATCTGTATTGGTTTGAGTTATCTCTTGAACATTGTATAAGCTATTTATGATAGGGAAGTTTTTGTTGGGTTTTCTACCCCTAGAGGGTTTCCCATGATAAATGTTGTGTCTCTTGTGAATGTGTATTTCTCAGTGATCTTGTTCTTATGATGCTCTTATCTATTGAAATGCAAAGAACTATAATAATGGCATAAACATTAACATCTAGGGCCCTTGGATGTGTTCTAGGGAACCCTTGCTTAATGCATGGGTTGATCCTTGGTCTTGTACCTTGGTGGATAAGACCCTATATGTGTTCTTGGGCCCCCAGATGTGCTCTGGGGAAACTTGGTCTTTGACTAGGTAGATCTTGGTGTAATACCAAGATGTGTTGATGTGTGATCCTCTTCCTCTCTCTCGGGATGGTCCATGAGACCTAGGAGTGCCTATGAATATGGACATGACCACATTGTTGATGTACCCCCTTATACAATGATGATAAAGTTTATAGGTCACTATGAGACTCATCTGGACATATTTTTCCACTATGGAACCCCCCCTTTGACTTTATCTTAACATGTACCCCCTTGTTGTTTTTCTTTCCCTCTTGGTTTATGTAATTGGGTTTTATTTTTTGTTATTGGGGTTTTATATGTAATTAGGATTTTAATTAATATTTATATTAATTAAATGTCAATATTTAATTATAATTCTAACTACCCTAACCCCTCTCCCTAACTAGAAATTAGACCCTACCCTATTGAATTTTACACACACTCACTCTCTCCTCCCTCTCCTTGCTGCGACTACCTCAATAATTACTCCCCTTTGATTGGTGTGACCTCTCTTTTGTTTATCAGTTTCATTTCTAAGTTTTCTGTGGTGGTTGGAAGATTCTCCTTTAAGGTTCTGCTAATGGTTGATGGCTGGATCTGCCACTTATGAACTGTGAGGTGCCTCTCAAAAGCTGTCGGACCTGTCCTCTTGCAACCAAGCATGTTCTGGTGGATGCCAGATATTCCCTTAAGGCCACTGATCTGTGTATAGGTGCCATGGGCTACTTCTGGACTCTCTTCTTTGTTGTGTGAGGATTGAAGATCCCTCTTCTGGCTACCGCGTGGTGTGATGAGATTATTGTGTGGGGTTTTTCATCTTGTTGTCCAGCTTTGATGCAAACGCGCCACCCAGGGCACGTCCACTCCCACCAGGACCTTCTCTTCCTTATGCTCGAAGAGCTAGAATGCTCTTCAAAATCCCCTTTCGGGACTTTGTCACCCATAGAAATTTTCTTTATGATCTCCCTATCAAAATTGGGAAATCGGACCTCGCGTGCTCGCGAGTCCTACAACCACTGGATCGGGTCTTACCAATCCTTGAACTCCGATGAAATATGCACCCACGTGTTCCTTGCTTTTATCATGACTTATTCTAATCGGGAAATCAACACTCACACTATCGTGATCCGCTGCTCTCACGGATCCCCGATTCTCGATCGACGATGGTACCTCTGCACCCCTTAGCCCCCTCCGGCTAACTCTTGCGCATGTGACCTGCTGGTCCACAAGACCAGAGTCCTTCCCCTATCAGAGTTTCAGACTTCGCAAAATGGGAATGCGTAGAACTTACGCCCTTCGGATTTTCGATTCTCTGATTTCTGATGACACCTGTCCTCCACTGAAATGCTCTGACGNTCTCCTATCGTGATTTTCTTGTCACCAAGAATCCCGAAATGCCGAACTCCGATTCCTTTTGATCCTCGGACATGTGTCCCTCAAATTGACGACTCCGACTGTGTTGGGAAATCGCGGATCGCGATTCTATTGTGCAAGAGTTTCACAACTCCGGAAATCCCGATATCCCGAACTCCAAACTATCCAGGATCTCTCGTCACGCGTCCTCGCTGATGGACGGTGCAAAAATCCCGTTGGGAAATCGCAAATCGCGATTCCTTCTTGCGAGATTTCTATGCCTTCGGAAACCCCGAAATGTCGAACCCCGACTCGCTCCGGATTTCTGACACGTGTCTCATTCGGGATCTACGGCTATGATCCCTTATCGGGATTTCGGGAACCACAAGATCCTGATTCTATGCCTTGACAAAAACCTAATGACCTTGATATCCCGATGACTCCTCCAAGACTCCTCATCTGCTCACTGGCTCTTAAACCCCGCGCAACTTCTCGAGATCTAACGACTGACGGGATTTCGTAGATCTCCTCTACGAATCATGACCGTCGATTTCTCTCCTCCTTTCTTAAGGACTTATTGGCACAGAAAACTCCTATACTCTACGTTAACGATGTCACGAAGGTGCTATACCTCCTAAGCTTTCCCACTCTGATTCTTTAGAGGAACTTGTGCGCACTCATTGCACTCAACATTCAACAACTTCCCAAGTGTTGGATCCTTCTGACTCCACGCACTTCCTGCAGCAGCAGTCTTAGATCTCCTTTGCTTAGATTTACAACTGAGACTTTTCTTAGCCTGCACACTCCTTGCACGGATTTAGCAACCCCCTTTCACTTCTGAGAGATTTGAGAATGAGAGTTTAACTACTGGGCCTTCATCAACGCACTCCTTGCGGATGAATTCAACTACACACCTTGCAAGAATCTCCTGGCTCAGATAGAGAAACAATCGTAACTCACTTCACCTCCCCTCAGACTTCTATATTAAGACATGAAATCATACACACAGCATAACAACAATGCCTAACAGGAAGAAAACACTAGAGCATTCAACACACATACACAGAGAGTAACACAACAACCATGAATCTGAATCAACTTCTTCTATTAATTCAAGATCTATACATGGGTGTTCTTCTACAGCTCTCTACTATTGTCCTATACTCTAAATTCTTCTAACTCCTATTGCTTAATGTTACAATGATACAAATGAGGGTGTCTATATCCAGTTTCCCTCCTGCACTCTAAAAACTGTCTAATCTAAGAATTCAATTCTATCTACCTGCAACTACTACTATAAATGCCTCTGTCTATCTCAGACGAGAGCGTATGGCTCGAGGTATGATTGCATTCTTACCAAGGAACCTAAATTAAATGGCCTCATTTATATTCAGTGCATCAACTTCAAGGGAAAATTTTAAAATTCAGAAACTTGCGTTGGACGTCTTCCAGCTGTCTTCTGCTTCCACGTTGGTTTTTCTTGTCGTGAGGGATGCTCCTGCATCATACTCCCTCGATTGAAAATTTTCATGGGCTCCTGTCCATGAGATCCCGCATGGTATGTCCATGCTTCTGAATCCCTGCTTCAGTCTCCTAGTTGGCATCTTCAACTAGATGACCCTTCCACTTAACTAAATATTCAAAATATTCTTTCCTCCTGGTTTTCTTACCCACTCATTTGTTTAGTATCTGCTCCATCTGTGGCTTCTCTGCAACTGGCATCTGCTTCTGCCACTGGACCTCTGGTTGATCATCACCTTCTACTCCTTCTTCATCAGCTTTATATGGATATAAATCTGAAACGTTAAATATCGGAGATATTCCGATCCTATCTGGTAACTCAGTTTTATAAGAATTTTGTCCCATCTTCTTCAAGACCTTGCATGGCCCAAATTTCTCCATCTTCAGCTTGTTGTATGTTCCTTTCGGAAGCCTTTCTTTCCTCAAATGTGCCAAAACCAGATCACCAACTTCAAACTGAAGTTGTCTCCTATGCTGATCTGCTCTGTGCTTGTACTCTTGACTGGACTTCAAAAGTCGCTCCTTCACCTGGCTGTGAAGTTCCATCATTGCTTCAGCGAATTCTCCTTCACTAGCGCTGCTAGTATCGGTCTGTTCTAAATCCCTCAATTCAGAAACCCCTCTCAGCTGCATTCCATATACAATCTGAAATGGACTTTTCCCTGTGCTCCGATTTACTGAGTCATTATACGCAAACTCTGCCTGCGGTAATATGCTATCCCAGCTGCTGTGGTGCTCTGTCACCAAGCTCCTCAACAAATCTCCCAGACTTCTGTTGACCACTTCTGTTTGTCCATCCGTCTGAGGGTGATAAGAAAAACTAAATATCAAATTAGTTCCTATCTTCTTCCACAATGTTCTCCAGAAATGCCCTATGAATTTTGTGTCTCTGTCCGAAACTATGCTTTTCGACAATCCATGGAGTCGCACAATCTCTTTGAAAAACAAATTTGCGATGTGAGTCGCATCGCTGGTCTTCTGGCATGGAATAAAGTGTGCCATATTAGAAAAACTGTCAACTACCACAAAGATTGAATCAACACCTCTTTGTGTCCTCGACAATCCCAATACAAAATCCATGCTAATTTCATCCCACAACTTCTCAGGTATGGGCAATGGTTGTTAAAAACCCTCATTCTGCTTCCTTCCTTTTGAATGCTGGCAAATCCTGCATCTATCCACAAACTTCTTGACTTCTGAACGCATCCCTGGACAAAAGTATGCTTCGCTCAGCTTTGCAAATGTCTTATCATGGCCAAAATGTCCTTCCAATCCTCCACTGTGCTTCTCTTTCAACAAGTTCTCCCTCATGGAGCAATTTGGAATACACAGTTGATTGCCTTTGAACAGAAATCTGTCCTAGATCACGTACTCTATCCACTGGCTTCTGTCTCTGAGAACTGGATTCTCAGCTGCTTCATAAGCTTCCTTGAAGTCTGAATCATTTGCATACATGTCCTTCATGTCATCAAAGCCCAACGTCCTGACTTTGAACTCCTGCAACAACAAGCACTTCCTGCTCAAAGCATCAACAACTTTGTTAGCAGTACCAAAAATATGTTTTATCACAAAAGTGAAATTTTGCATGTATTCAACCCACTTAACATGCCTCTGGTTCAACTTTTCCTGTTGAGTCACAAATTGTAATGCATGGTTATCACTATATAAAACAAATTCCTTTGGAATCAAATAGTGCCTCCATTTCTTCAATGCCTATATGATGGCATAGAATTCTTTATCATATGTTGAGTATTTCTCTTTTGCCTCATTCAGATTCTCACTGAAATATGCAATCGATCTATCTTCCTAGCTCAAGACTGCTCCTATGGCAAACCCACTTGCATCACATTTTACCTGGAATGTTTTCTGAAAATTGATGCAACACCGAAACCGGTTTCTCTATAATCTTTCGTTTCAATAAATTGAAACTTTTCTCAGCCTCTTCCATCCAGTGAAAAGATTTATGTCTTTTCTTCACTGTATCCATCATTGCTGCACTAATACCACTGAAATTCCTTATGAATTTTTGGTAGAAACTAGCTAGTCCATGGAAACTCCTCACCTCGAAAATATTTCTCGGTGATGGCCAATTCTTAATTACCTCCACCTTATCTGGATCCATCCTCAACTCATTTGCAGAAATAACAAACCCCAAATAAATGAGTTTTGTCTTCATGAATGAGGACTTCTTCATATTTATCAACAACTTATCTTGTTGTAATCTCTTCATCACAATAGCCAAATGTCTCAGATGTTTAGCCTTTGTTTTGCTGAAAACCAATATGTCATCCAGATACACGATGACAAATTTCCCAATGAAATCCTTCAGGACTTCATTCATCAACCTCATAAAGGTACTCGGTGCATTCGTCAAACCAAATGGCATGACAAGCCATTTGTACAAACCTTCATTTGTCTTGAATGCTGTTTTCCATTCGTCACCTTCTCTCATACGAATTTGATGATATCCACTCTTGAAATCTATCTTTGAAAAACATTTTGCTCCACTTAAGAAATCCATCAGATCATCCATCCTTGGAAATGGGAATCTATACCTGATAGTTATGTTGTTTATTGATCTTGAATCAGTGCACATCCTCCAGCCTCCGTCTTTCTTCAGACTGAGTACTAGTGGAACAACACACAGAATCAAGCTTTCCCTAACCAAACCTTTGTCCAACAACTCCTAGACTTGTCTTTTAACCTCTTCATTCTCCTATGGCGTCAATCTGTACGTGGCTTTGTTTGGTAAACTAGCTCCTGGTATGAGGTCTATATGGTGACTCACGCTCCTCATCGGTGGCAACAAATGAGGTAGTTCATCCACTACAATATCAATGAACTCTTCCAGTAGTTCCTGCACTTCTCCTGGCAAATCGTCCACTCTTGTGCTTGTCAGAACAATTCTCGGTTTTTTGACCACAAAGAATTGTGGATCCTCCTTCCTCTTAACTTCTGTAAGAAGTTCCTTCCCACTCATGAGAAGTACGGAGTTGTTTACCTCCGACTTCACCTCTTTATCCTCAATTGGACACAACATATGAGTTCTCCCATTATTTTCCAGGGTATATGTATTCTTCCTCCCATCATGAATTACATTTCTATCATATTGCCATGATCTTCCCAGTAATAAATGACAGACATCCATAGGAATAACATCACATAAAATATTATGATTATATCCTCCTATTTTAATGTCAACTAAGCACTGTTTAGTGACATTTACCTGATGTCCCTTCTGTAGCCATGAAACTTTGTATGGTTTTGGGTGATCAGTTGTCTCCAGCTCCAGCTTTTCTACCATCTCGGTTGAAATGAGATTATCGGTACTTCCAATGTCCACAATGACCTTGCACGCCCAACCCTTGGTCTTGCAAGCAGTCCTAAAAAGACTGTTCCTCTGTGATGGATTCTCCATCTCCTTCGGCATCAAAAGGACCTTTCGCATCACTAGCGATCTTCCACCTTCAACGTACTCCGACTCAACATCTCACCTCTGTGCCTCGACGATGTGAGATTCTCCTCCATCCTTCTTCCTATATGGACAATCAACTAACTTGTGCCCATTCTTTCCACATGTGAAGCATGTGATTACTCCACCTCTTCCTCTTCCTCTGCCTCTGGTACGAGGAAACCTATTATTATCATCATATCATCCTCTTTGCTCAGTATGCTGTTCTCTCTGCTCAGCATATCGCCCTCTCTATGAACTTCCACCTCTCTCTTTCTGAGTCTGAGGTTTCTTCCAGTCATCCTTTGGTTTCTGGTATTTATCTTGGGTGACTGATTTTCCTTTGGTCCGACTCCTGCCTCGACCCATATGACTTTGTTTACAGCTCAGCTTCTCCTCAGCTTTCAGAGCCAATTGGTATGCATCCTCCACTGTTCAGATGGTCACCAAATTTAGTTCATCCTGAATTTTATACCTCAGGCCATTCATATATTTGGCCACCTTTTCGTCATTGCTTTTGTGATGACATGACCTAATATTCGACCTATAAAATTCCTCTGTATACTCTTTCACTGTCATCAAATTCTATCTCAGGTTCTGCATCCTCCTGAATAGAGAATTTTGATAGTCCCTGGGAATAAATTTTGCCTTCATCTTTGCAATCATCCTATCCCAGCTCTTAATCTTCTACTTGCCTTGGCAATGCCTGTCAGCTTGCAGTTCATCCCACCACAAGGCTGCATGTCCCTTTAATCTTGTGACAACATGTCTGACCTTCTTATCATCTTCAATATCCTCATAATTGAAATAAGTATCAAGAGCTCTAATCCAATCTAGCATCTCTTCTTCATACATACTCCCTTCATAAGCTGGAATGTCCATCCTTGTTTTCGAACTCATCCGAGCGATAGCCTTAATTAAACGCTCATTGGCTGCATCTTCTGTTGGGATTTCTTCTTCTTCATGTCCAACATCACCTTCATCCTCGGATTCACTGATATCTCCTACATCAGTGTTCTGCCTTTGTCTTATCTCCATGTCCTCCATTCTGGCACGAAGATTTCACATTCCTCTTTCCACGTTTGGATTCTGTACCTGCCTACCTCTGTCTCTGGAAAATTCCCTTCCTCTGGACAACTCCCTTTCCTCCTCTGGATCGGGTGATTGTTTGCCTCTTCTCCTTGGCGGCATGGTGAATTCTCCTTGTCCTCTTCTATAGAAAGCAAAGAAGCTTTTCTATTCTCTAATACCACTTGACGCAAACGCGCCACCCAGGGAACGTCCGCTCCCACCAGGACCTTCTCTTCTTTATGCCTGAAGAGATAGAATGCTCTTCAAAATCCCCTTTCGGGACTTTGTCACCCACAAAATTTTTCTTTATGATCTCCCTATCAAAATCGAGAAATCGGACCTCACGCGATCGCGAGTCCTACAACCACCAGATTGGGTCTTACCAATCCCTGAACCCTGATGAAATATGCACCCACGTGTTCCTTGATTTTATCGGGACTTCTTCCGATTGGGAAATCGGCACTCACACTGTCGTGATCCGCTGCTCTCACGGATCCCCGATTCCCGATCGGCGATGGTACCTCTGCACCCCTTAGCCCCCTCCGGCTAACTCTTGCGCATGTGACCTGCTGGTCCACAAGACCACAGTCCTTCCCCTATCGGAGTTTCAGACTTCATGAAATGGGAATGCATAGAACTTACGCCCTTCGGATTTCTGATTCTCCGATTTCCAATGACACCTATCCTTGACTGAAATGCTCTGATGGGGGGGCCGTCGTGTTTCGGGATTTTTCAACTTCTCCTGTCGTGATTTTCTCGTCACCAAGAATCCCGAAATGCTGAAACTTGATTCCTTTTGATCCTCGGACACGTGTCCCTCAAATCGACGGCTCCGACTATGTCAGGAAATCATGGATCGTGATTCCGTTGTGCAAGAGTTTCAAAACTCTGGAAATCCCGATATCCTGAACTTCAAACTATCCGGGATCTCTCACCACGCGTCCTCGCCTATGGACGGTGCAAAAATCCCGTCGAGAAATCGCAAATTGCAATTCCTTCTTGCGAGAGTTCTATGCCTTCGGAAACCCCAAAATGCCAAACCCCGACTCGCTCCATATTTCTGACACGTGTCTCGTCTGGGATCTATGGCTATGATCCCTTCACAGGATTTTGGGAACCACAAGATCCCGATTCTCTGCCTTGAAAAAAACCCGATGACCTTGATATCCCGATGACTCCTCCGAGACTCCTCGTCTGCTCATTAGGGCTTAAACCCTGCGCAACTTCCCGAGATCTAACGACTGACTGGATTTTGTCGATCTCCTCTACGAATCCTGACCGTCAATTTCTCTCCTCCTTTCTTAAGGACTTCTTGGCACAAAAAAATCCTGTACTCTACGTTAATGATGTCATGAAGGTGCTATACCTCCTGAGATTTCCCACTCTGATTCTTCAGAGGAACTTGTGCACACTCCTTGCACTCAACATTCAACAACTTCCCAAGTGTTGGATCCTTCCGACACCGCGAACTTCCTGCAGCAACAGTCTTAGATCTCCTTTGCTTAGATTTACAACTGAGACTTTTCTTAGCCTGCACACTCCTTGCACGGATTTAGCAACCCCCTTTCACTTCTGAGAGATTTGAGAATGAGAGTTTAACTACTGGGCCTTCATCAACGCACTCCTTGCGGATGAATTCAACTACACACCTTGCAAGAATCTCCTGGCTCAGATAGAGAAACAATCGTAACTCACTTCACCTCCCCTCAGACTTCTATATTAAGACATGAAATCATACACACAGCATAACAACAATGCCTAACAGGAAGAAAACACTAGAGCATTCAACACACATACACAGAGAGTAACACAACAACCATGAATCTGAATCAACTTCTTCTATTAATTCAAGATCTATACATGGGTGTTCTTCTACAGCTCTCTACTATTGTCCTATACTCTAAATTCTTCTAACTCCTATTGCTTAATGTTACAATGATACAAATGAGGGTGTCTATATCCAGTTTCCCTCCTGCACTCTAAAAACTGTCTAATCTAAGAATTCAATTCTATCTACCTGCAACTACTACTATAAATGCCTCTGTCTATCTCAGACGAGAGCG
>ML871266.1:20016-33347 GCA_009831015.1 Picea engelmannii | reverse complement strand
GTATTTACTGTGAGAGGCATTTGGACTCCTTTCACTACTGCCCTCTTTTGATATTTTTGTTGTAGCCTTAGGCTGATTGGAACTTTGAGGCTGGACTGCACTGATAATGTGAGAACAATAATCTTTGAGATGAAGACGAGAGAACACAGATTCATAGGACTCTTTGGATGACTTGGAGGGAGTGGCCACTCCTTTTCCTTTATTTGGCTCTGGCTTGGGAACATCAGTTTTTAGCCTCTTACTTGCATGAGAAGGTTGTATGAGTGAGACAACATGATCAGCTTGGGCATTTAGATTTTTTGGCGGTGGAGGATGGGGTAATGGTGTTACAAGGGAAAAACTCTCTATGGAAAAGGGTAAACCACAACAAAGAGGTATGACTGTAGAAATCAACTCGATTCCAACATGTGCTATATAAACTAATGTGCAATACGAGGAAGAAGCCTACCTCGATCCCATCATTTGATGTTGTTCCACCATTGAGCACTTTGACCCAAAGCCTTACACCTGCAAGAAGTTCTCGACAAACAAACGATGCAAGTATATAGCGACAATATATAAAATGAGTTAGCACATAAGATAGCACAATCTGTTAATAAACATTACAAACATACCCATGGATAATAATCATATATTTTCAAGATATCGATAGGATAGGAAATGAGTATTTCTATTAATAATTGATCAACATAAGTATCAACATTACAGACTTTCGTGTCGGCACAGTTCAAAACCAAGAAACCAAGTTCCTTCCAACTGGGTCTCCACCACTTCAATCCTTGACCAAAGGCAAGCTCATAGCAAAGAGATAAAGAGATTCTCTTGACAATAAGGGAAGAGCTTGGGGGTTGAACACTGTGTTCAGACTTGAGGGACAAAGGGATGCGGACTCAATATGAAGTAATTCCTCCAGAGTAAATTTTCTCTCAAAGTTGAATGCTTTCTCTCTCTTTTTCCATAGCTCGAAATTGTGCTCTTATAGCCTCCAGAATGCATCTGAAGGGCCAAGTCGGAATGTTTCCAATATATGGAAGGACAAAGATCAGAGATCTTCTGTCCTAACATGGAAACCTGACCTCATTTTGTATTTTCTAGCACAAATCCCGATATACGCGAGTTGTAGTGGAGCATCAAGCGTATACTCATCTTGCAAAGTAGTTAGGGAGCGTATATGTGGAAACAATATATATTTTTGGCTCTAGATTTATCAAAAAGGGGTTTGATAAGTCTGCATAAGGAAATGGAAGAAGGACCTCTGTGCAAGATAGCAATGGTGAGACAAATATTGCTATAATATATGCCCCCTAATGTGTGAGATCAGACGAGTATCTGTGATGGCCGAAATACATTATAAATAACCCAGAAATGGAGTGGTAGAGAACTAGCTAGACGAACTCAATTGATCATTACATTATGTACTGACTTTGCATACATGGCTGCCAAGAATACAATGCAGATCCATGTGGAAAATATACCAACAAGTGTTCATGGCCATGAGTAGGAAAATATAAATGCGATTACATGCTAATAGTTGTCATAGTCACGAACAAGGCTCAGTGAAGCCAGTCTCAAAATCAATCTGAAGATATATGTATACCAAGGAGTACAATCTAATCTCCCATGATCGCTGAAGTCAAATAGGTATTGGTCCAACGAAATGGAAACAACAACTTAGGAAAGATGTGTCTACAAAGTGATGTCTTCAAGTCTTCAATACAATCTGCCAATGGTGCAAGTCTACATCATGTGAATAAATGAGTTGAGGTCGAACATGATGAGACATCGTTTGATTATCGATCATTGAGGTATACCTTTAACAAACGTGAGACATCCTACCAATGATGAAAGTAGGTATCAAGGAACCGAGTACATCTCTACAAATGTGAATGAAGGAGCTGGTGTCGAACATTTGAGAGATCCATTGATCAGGAGACATTGATGTATTCCCATCTGTCAATGGTGAGAGAGCCTTCCACTAATGACTGCAAACCTTAAGTTAATCATAAAACTCTAAGTCTCATATCCAGAATACATGAGATGAAGTCGATGGAAAGAAACTCGTTGAAAGGAGAGTATTAAGGCATCTCTCATCAGTCAACACGAGGAACAAAGAAGGAGCTTCATGATTTGGTGGAGATCGGATGAAGAACATGTTCAAGAACCAATGACCCTGTGCGTCTTTCGCATGTGCAAAATGCAAGTGGTACACGAAAAAGACCCCATGAATAGAAGCCAGTGATGAAAACTGATGACAAAGGTGAGGAAACCACCAATAAGTCTAATGGCATCGAAGACACTGCACGAATCCCAAAGTGTGAATAGTTGTCTTACCATCGAACACAAGGGAAACCACCCAGTCAACAACCCATGATGAAATGTCGATTGTTGGGTTCAAGGTGACCTACCAATGATGAAAGTAGGGCCAGGGTGCATCATAAGACCAAAGTATCATGTGATTCTGAGTCAAACTGAGGGTATGGCCGACATGAGAAGTCAAGATTTATGAGGAGTGGCCGAAACAGGTTGATAGACTTCCTTTGAACAAGAGCATGAGACATATGGTGGAATCTGACATCATAGACTTAATGATTTGACGATTAGATGCAGGAGGCATCCATAATGTTCTCTATAGTGGCTGGAAGATTAACCAGTCGGTAGAGAAAATTCTGTAACAAGATCAGCTTCCTAAGGCCATGCTAAACCCAAAATTATGATGATTCAAGGACTCAATAACTTTTTGATTTATTCAAAGGTGACACGACTGCTACCAATTACAATATAGTACTCCCTTCCCACCCATCTTTTTTGTTTTTTCATAACAAATGAATGCTATGATATAAAGGAGGGAACGAGTGTTGCAAGTAAGAAAAACTAGTTCCAGCAGTGGAACGTACCTATGCTCAATGAAAGGAAATGAATGCGGGAGATGGACACTCAAGGTGATGTTCCCTCCAAGGTATAGGGTGTCAAATTGTGAAGGATAAGAACAAGGCTCTGCTTGGTTGAGGATGAAAACTTCTTAGGCAACGGTTTATAACGCAAAGCGAGAACCGGCTAAAGGCTCAATACTACAAGTGAGGGCATGAGATGCAATCACAACTTAATGCCAAAAATGTCATTTTTTATATCTTTTAGTCTACTTGGTGTGGAAAAGGGGTAAACTTGTGCCAAATAGACGTCTTTTCAAATCCAATTTACGAGTGTGAAAAAGACAAGCTCACTCGGTGATCTTTTCCATTTTTGATAGCGAGTCGGAAAAGAGCTTAACTAAGACTCATAATCTTTCAAATCCAATTTTAACGAGTGTGAAAGGGACAAATCACTCGACTATCTTTTCAATTTTAATAACGAGTCATAAAAGAGCTTAACTAAGACTCGTGATCTTTCAAATCCAATTTTAACGAGTGTGAAAGGGACAAATCACTTGGCGATCTTTTCAATTTTTAATAACAAGTCGGAAAAGAGCTTAACTAAGACTCGTTTTTAGTTCTAATCAACGTGTAAAGGGGGAGGCCAAGGTTCCCATCCCGGCCTTCTGTCGAAAGTCAGTATCCTGCGGATAGCTGACAAAAGCTTGGGAAAGCCCAAAGCTCTCCAAGTCAAGGAGGAGAAAGTGTTAATGGAGTACATAGTGTCTGTGATATATAGGATAATGTCTCTTCCTAGAAAAGACATATGTGAAGGCATTGGATACCCAACAAGACCATCCCAATCAAAGGGAACCTCATCAAGACTTGGAGGGAGAGAACTCAGGAAGAGTAAAACTCTCTCTTGTTCAGAAGGTGAAGTAATAGAACTGCTAAGGACATGGCATAAAAGGTATAGAACCAAAACCAGAAGAGCGGGATCGACCAAAAATTGCATTGGCGTGACTGCTTCCTTAGACTTATCACTCTCCAAGAGAAGAGTGGGGTTGATCGAATATTGCATCAATACGACCACTTCCTCAACCATTGGTTGAATAGGATGAGAAACAACAAGGTCAAGAGGTGTATCACCCCAAAAAATAGGAGTGTTGTCGGTCGAATATTGCATTGACACAACCGTTGGTTGAACAAGATGCGAGACAAAAATGTCAAGAGGCGTATCACCCTCGAACATAGGAGAGGTGTCAGTCGAATATTGCATTGACATGATCACAGGTTGAACGGGATGTGAGAAAACAAGGTCAAGAGACGCATCAACCCCTAAAGGAAAAGGGGTGTCAGTCGAAGATTGCATCGTCATGACTGTTGTATCAACCAAAGAAAGAGCGTAGTGTTGTGAAACCATAGATTCCTCAGAACCCGAAGGGCCCTTAGGTGAGACCCATGCTTCTGGTATCCCAGTAGTAAAAGGACAAAAACGAGTAAGGTGACTTCCTTCACAAGTCCTGCAAAGGAATCTAGGCTTACGTCTGAGACATCTAGGATTCTAAAGCATATGAATACCCCCAACATGACTTGTAGTGGTTGGTGACATGCTCCCAACATGAATTGCAGAGGCTAGTAGAAAATCTCCAACATGACTAGCAGAGGTCGGTGATGGATGTGCAGTGTGACTAGAAGTGACCAGACATGTGCCCCCAACATGACTTGTAGCGGTTGGTTGCATGTCTTCAACATGAATCGCAGAGGTTGTCGACCAATATCCAACATGACTAGCATAGGTTGGTGATATAATGCCATTATGAAACGTAGTGAATGGACTTGTGCCCCCAACATGATTTGTAGTGACTGGTTGCAGGTCTTCAACATGACTCACAGAGGTTGTCGACCAATATCCAACATGACTAGCAGAGGTTGGTGATATAATTCCAGTATGACACACAGTGACTGGACTTGTGGCGGTAGTGAATTGTGGAATTTGAGACCAAGGTCCAAGGAAAGATTGGTTTTTAGAAATTGCAGGCCAGGAAGGATCCTGGTTTACACCATGTCCCTGTCTAGCAAGATAATATCCTCCTCCATACTGATTCATAAAGGGTTGTAAGGGCATCGATATTGAGGAAGCCGCTTGCGAAGAGAAAGCGACATGACAAGGGTTACTCATGTGAGGATATATGTTTCCCCTAGACGAAGGAACTTCATGAGGGGCGTTGCCCATACTACAAAAATAACTTCCCCCAGATGAAACACCAGAGGATAAATGGAGGTCATCCATGGGAAAAGTGTTCATAGGAACCGACATGGAAGAAGAAGGATAGGTGGACAGAGTGTAATAAGTGGAATGATTGCATAGTTGGGCACTTACTTCTCGCATAGTGGAGTCGTAGGAAGGAAGATTCCAACCTCCTACCGTAAGAGGTGTTTGAAGGATATGACTCCCACCAAATGGAGAGGGATACGAAAGAGGTATCATGTCCCCAGACCCAAAACTTGTATTCACATAAGGAGGCGAGACAGAGGATGGTAAGTGCGAAGACATATCAGACATACCATGAGAAAAATGATTATAGACCCAAGGCATTGATTGAGCACCATAATTCTACATACCATTATAAAAAGCGGAAGGGTCCGTCCCCATGAAATGAATAGGCATCATGGGGTGGGTAGCAATAAATGAGGGAGCAAAAGAAACTCCATTGTCCATGATAATAAAGACTCAGCACAAAATCCTATGGTCAACTAATAGTCAAAGAGCATACAAAAAGACAAATGGCCAATATGCATGCAAACAGGCTAAAGTGGCTGAGTGGCCTCCCTCGCTAAAGAAGGTATGCCTCGTCCAGGAGGGACTTGAGACTCTTTGCTAAAGTTTGGAGGTAATAGAATCAGTTATAAGGGCCCTCGTAGGCTTAAAAACCAGTCGGTTAGATCCCCCCGGAGAGGTAATCTTCCATAAAGGTTGTGTGTTGTCCGACCCCTATCTGACTCAGGATACAAGTAGAATAACCCCTGCAAGTAACCTATGAGAAACCTAAGTCAAGCAACTAATAAACCATTGTATAACCGGTGATGCATAGGCGAGCAGTCGTAAGTCCGGATCACCGTATGGGTAGGGTAGCAAAGCCTGAAACCTTGAAAGCACCGCCTCTCACAGAGGTATGGGCACTAGCAAGATCCTTAAATACGAATAAATCCACATAAATATCTCTGACGCTAGGTGAGTATCCAGGGGTTATCCCTTCAACTAACTTCGCGTGACCTCGTGATTAACTCCGGTGTGAGAGGAGCCTCCTGATATTACCAATTATACAATGGATTTCTCAACTCCCTGTCTCAGACACATAAGTTGATTTAATTTCCTTGGAGAAGTTTACTCACAAAATCCTATTCCAAGGCAATAAATCCTAGGCTTGTTTGTGCACCCTAAAAAATAAAATCATGACTAATCAATTTTAGTTTAAAGCGTAAAATTTTATTGGTCGTGATTACTCAAAAAGGTATGGAAATGAAACTCATGGTGTTATGACTCTGCATGAAAATAAAAATAGATATAATGCAAAGCCTAACTTTAACTTTTAAGTGAATGATATGCTAAATAAAAACATTACAATCTTCAATTTTAACTTTGCAACTCAGAAGTAAAATGCAATCTTTCGCTAAATGTGCTAAGCTAATGATAAATTTTCCAAGACAAAAATACCAACCAATGCAAAATACCTATTTTTTTTTTCAATGTATTAAAAAGAAAATGCATGGACTGATAAGTGACTTGATATATAACTTCTAATGTGTATAAAAACAATCACTCGAGCAGAATACCAAACAGCTAAGCAGACAACCCAACTACCAAGGACAAATAAAAAATAGAAAACAAAGAGAAAGAAGCCACCCAAAAATTCAACTCCAAATAGCTTTCCTGTCATCCCAGATAATCTCAACAGGCACCACAGAGACCTAAGAAGGCTCAGTGATCCTGAAAACCAACCCAGTAATCACTAAACAAAGAAAGCAAGCAAGGGGAAGTGGTATACGCGATTGTTCAAGAGAAAAGGGTGTATATATGCCTCTTGCAGTGGGACAACAAGCATGTATATGTGGCTATCAGGGAAAAAATGGCGTATATATTTTAAAACAAGGCTAGGCAAGGGTAAAAGGCTGGAAAACTCGGACCCAAAGTGAACATACTATGTCCAACTATGATATGACAAGAAACATAAACGAAAAAGATCAATGTAAGAAGAAAAAATACTTCAACCCTTAGAAGGAAGATCTTTCCCCGGTGGAGTCGCCAATTATGTTACAAGGGGAAAACTCTCTATGGCCAAGGGTAAACCACAACAGAAAGGTATGATTGCATAAATCAACTCGATTCCAACATGTTCTATATAAACTAATGTGCAATACGAGGAAGAAGCCTACCTCGATCCAATCGTTTCATGTCGTTCCACCGTTGAGGACTTTGACCCAAAGCCTTACACCTGCAAGAAGTTCTCGACAAACAAGAGATACAAGTATATAGCGACAGTATATAAAATGAGTTAGCATATCAGATAGCACAATCCAGTAATAAACATTACAAACATACCCATGGATAATAATCATATATTTTCAAGATATCGATAGGACGGGAAAGGAGTATTTCTATTAATAATTGATCAACAGAAGTATCAACATTACAGACTTCTGTGTCGGCATGGTTCGAAACCAAGAAACCAAGTTCCTTCCAACTGGGTCTCCACCACTTCAATCCTCCACCAAAGGCAAGCTAGTAGAAAAGAGATAAAGAGATTCTCTTGACAATAAGGGAAGAGCTTGGGGGTTGAACACTGTGTTCATACTTGAGGGACAAAGGGATGCAGACTCAATATGAAGTAATTCCTCCAGAGTAACTTTGCTCTCAAAGTTGAATGTTTTCTCTCTCTTTTTCCATAGCTCGAAATTGTGCTCTTATAGCCTCCAGAATGAAACTGAAGGGTCGAGTTGGAATGTTTCTAGTATATGGAACGCCAAAGATCATAGATCTTCTGTCGTGACATGGAAACCCAACCTCATTTTGTATTTTCTGGCACAAATCTCGATATACATGAGTTGTAGTGGAGCATCAAGCGTATATGCATCTTGCAAAGAAGTTAGGGAGCGTATATGTGGAAAAATATATATTTTTGGCTCTGGATTTATCAAAAATGGGTTTGATAAGTCTGCATAGGGAAATGGAAAAAGGCCCTCTGTGCAAGATAGCAATGTTGAGGAAAATATTTCTATAACAAATGGCAAAGACATAGTAGGCCAACCATGGTGTTGAGAAACAGGATGATGGACAATATCTTTCCAACCATCATAGGCAGGTGGTTCTGGCTACATAGAAACGTGAGGAGGAACATGGATACCAGAAAATTTTTGATGTGGCTGGAAGGGAGGCCTCTCAGGTCAGGGCTAAAGAATCCCATGGACAACTAGGTTGAAGAACCCAAATTGAAAGAGATGATTTAGTTTATGTGGATCAACATCAAAATGTATCGAAAATCGTGGTCTTCTATGGCCTCTTTGCCAATTTCCTCTGCCTCTATTAGCACCTTTGTCATTACTACCTCTACTAAAAAAACTCATCCTGAAGAAATATTCCAAACATGTTATGAAAAACTATTAACAATCCATGCATCAATACTCTACCTAAATAAAATCAAAAGGTTGGCTCTATTATTCACCACAAAAGAACATGCAATCCATCCATCAACATCTTAAAACTCAACAATCAATTTCCATTTGAACGAGGAGTTGTAGGGATAGGGAATATGAGGGGCTTATAATGTGCGAAAAATGGTAGCATGGATGGGAAAAAACCAACAAATATGTTAATGTTTAAGCCATTATTATAGTTGTTTTCATTTCATTAGATGAAAATAGCATAATCCAAGATCGAGAAATACACAATCACAAGAGACACAACATTTATCCTGGGAAACCCTCTAGGGGAAGAAAACCCATCAAAACTTCCTTAATATAGATAGCCAATACAATGCCAAGAGATCTCTTAAACTAATACAGAAATTCCTCTCCCAAATATGCGCCACTCTCTCTCCTTCTTCTCCAACAGTAGATCCGAAACTTGTCTCTCAATGAGAAAGTGAGTTCTGTGTCTAAGTGAGGCACTAGCCTCCTTATTAGTATTAGACTGGAACGTGTGAAGTGTCTCTTCACTGGAAGGGTCGACTTCTCCCACTGGGTGGTTATAACCACCTTAATTACATTATGGGGCATCTTTAATATCTGTTGGGGCTGACTTCTTATTCTGCCTATTATAATTAACATTTGACCAATCTGCAAAAGGGGATTTGGTCCTATTACAATAGCCGACAAGTTCAATCCACAATGGGGATTGATCCAATGAATAATATATCAAATAATAATAAGAATACTCTTTGCAGTTACATTATTTCAACACTCCCCCTTAACAAGAAGGGTATTCTTCAGCAACATCATGCGAGAGAGAGAGGACAACATCATCAACAACATCAAGTGGGTGAGAGGACACCATCATCAATATCATCTTGGAACACTGATTGACGTATCTATAAATCAACGGAAGTTTTCTTCATCGGCATCATCGTCATTCTCAAGGAATACCATCATCATTTGCATCAATATGTATTAGTATAAAAACTGATACATCATCATCATCATAGCACAAGGATGACTCATCATAATACAAGACTGGCTTTATGTCATAGCTGTCAAGCTGGAAGCTCAGTACTTGTCTCATCTCAATGTCTTACTTTACGTCACAACACTCAGGCTGGAAGCAAGATACTAGACTGGATTTACGTCACAACTATCAAGCTAGAAGCACAGTACTAGTCTTATCTCATCATCTTGCTTTACATCACAACACTCAAGCTGGAAGCAAGATACTCATCCTGCTTTACGTCACAACCATCAGGTCAGAAGCAAGATACTAGACTGGCTTTACGTCACAGCTATCCAGTCGGAAGATTAGTGCTAGTCTCATCATATCATCTTGCTTTACGTCACAACCATCATGTCAGAAGCAAGGTACACATCCTGCTTTACGTCACAACCATCAGGTTGGAAGTAGGGAACTAGACTTGCTTTACGTCGTAGATATATAGCTGGAAGCATAGTACTAGTTACACATCATCTTGCTTTACGTCACAACCATCCAGTCGGAAGAAATATACACATCTCATCTTGCTTTACGTATGACAACTAGGTCAGAAGCAAGGAACATCTCATCTTGCTTTACGTTTGACAACTAGGTCAGAAGCAAGGAACATCTCATCTTGCTTTACGTCTGACAACTAGGTCAGAAGCAAGGAACATCTCATCTTGATTTACATCTGACAACTAGGTCAGAAGCAAGGAACACAGTAACTACTCCCCCTTTTGAGGAAGGTCCTTTCGGACTATGCCAAGATTATATCAGAAGTACTCAAACTTCACGCGAGATAGGGGCTTGGTCAACATGTCAGCAACCTGTTCATTTGTGCTAATGTACTGGAGCTTTAAGGCTCATCTCTGTAACATGTCACAGATGTAATGATAACGGATCTCTATGTGCTTCGACCTGTCGTGGAATACAGGATTCTCTGTCATTTTTATGCATCTCTAGTTGTCACATAGAATCAAGGTTGCTCTCATCTCTAAGTCAAATAGGTTGGTCAACAACTTTCGAATCCATATAGTTTTTCAGCTGGCAGAACATGCAGCAATGTATTCTGCTTCCACTGTGCTGAGAGCAATACTAGATTGCTTCCTACTCTGCCACGAGATCATAGTTGATCCCAAACTGAAACAACATCCTGAAGTGCTTTTCCTGTCAGAAACACTTCCTGCCCAATCTTCATCAGTATATCCACTCAATGTGAAATCATGATCTCCATCATAGTTGAGACCATAATCTATTGTACCTTTAAGGTACCTCATCACATGTTTTGCAGCCACTAGGTGAACACGTCTGGGTTCTACCAGAAACTGACTCAAGGTGTTCATGGAAAAAAAAATGTCTGGTCTGGTGTTTGTCAGGTACATCAGTGATCCAATAATATGTCTGTACAGTGTGGCATCAATCCATTCTAACGAAGTATCGACCAGTAGCTTCAGCTTCGCTTCCATGGGTGTATTCATGGGCTTGCATTCCAACATGTCGAATCTCTTCAAGATTTCGATCGTGTACTTCCCTTCGTTAAGGAATATCCTCTCAGAACTCTGCCATACCTCAAGACCTAAGAAATAATGTATTAGGCCAAGGTCTTTCATTTCGAATTCCGAGGCAAGTCTCTTTTTACATTCAGTGATGAGTTTTTCTTCTCTGGTTAAGAATAAGTCATCCACATATAGCAATAATATTACTGGCTCATTGTTCATGATTTTTAAGTAGAGGTTAGAGTCTTATTTACTCTTGGTAAAGCCTAAGCTCGTTAAGAAATTGTCTATACGGCCATACCAAGCTCTAGGATCTTGCTTCAATCCATATAAGGCTTTCTTCAATCTGCAGACATGAGACTTCCTGTATTCAACCTCAAATCCTTGAGGTTTCTCTATATACACTTCCTCTTCGATGACACCGTTTAGGAAAGTTTTCTTCACGTCCATTTGGTGTAGCTTCCACTTCATCTTAGCTGCAAGAGCTATGATGGTTCTGATCGAAGTGTATCTGGCCACAGGAGAAAATGTCTCTTCATAGTCAATGCCTTCCTTTTGGGAAAATCCATGAGTGACAAATCTTGCTTTATACTTCTCAATACTTCCATCAACAACATGTTTTATTTTGAAGAGACATTTGGAGGATACCACATCTTTATTCTTCGGTCTGGGAACTATTTACCATACTTCCTTCTTCATTATGGATTGGTATTCCTCTATCATGGAATCTGCCTATTCTTTCCTCTAAATGGGTTCTTCAAAGCAGGTAGGCTCCTCTTCCAGGATATCACACATCAAAGCTGTATAACTGGAGAATGGATTTGGTATTTTCACATGTCTCATAGTTCCTTGGGGAACACCATACTTCTCTCCATGTTGAATAAGCTCTCTAGCCCAAGCTGGCTTTCTTTTATGGAGGATCGTCATCTGAGGAGGTTCTTTCACTTCTACTATATCATGGTCTTCTAGAAGTTCCTCATCAGGGTAAGTTATGACTTCCCTCACTGATTCTGTAGCTCTGGGAACCTCCCTCATTGTAGTACTTGGGATTACGAGTTCCTCTTCATATACGTCTTCAAGCTAGCATAGTTTAGATTTCTTGAGCGATGCATCTTCATCAAAGGTCACATCCCTGTTGATCTCAATGTGATGTTGACTTGGTATATAGATTCTGAAGGCCTTGGTGACCTCACAGTATTCCAAAAATATTCCCTTATTTCCTGAAGGGTCCATCTTGTTTCTCTTTTCTTTAGGTATATCAATACACATTGGACAACCAAATATTTTGACATGGCTTGCCTCTGGCTTCTTTCTGGTGAACATATCTTCCGGTGTCTTGAGCCCAAGTGCACTATGGGACAATCGGTTCTGTACATAAATAGTTTCCATTGTTGTTTCTTCCCATAAGCACATAGGAAGATCTTGATCATGTATCATAGTCTTCACAGCTTCCAATATGGTTTTGTTCTTTCGGTCAGCTACACCATTTTGTTGGGGATTATAGGGAGTAGTGAGTTCCCTCTTGATCCAAACATCTTTGCAGAAGTTCACAAACTCTTTTGAGGTATATTCTCCTCCATTATCTGACCTGAGTATCTTAATCTTCCTTTCAGAAAGGTTCTCTATCAAGGCTTTGGATTCCTTGAACTTGTTGAACACTTCATCTTTAGTTTTCAAGAAATATATCCAGGTTTTACGAGAGTAATCATCAATGAATGATACATAATATACATACCCTCTAATGGAGGATGATGGCATTGGGCCACATACATCTGAATGAATGAGTTCTAGGACTTCTTCTGTCTTGTTGTCCCTCTTCAGAAACGGGTTCTTGATGTTCCTCCCTTGTTCACATCCATTGCATACGCCTTTATGGTCACCTTTGAGTTCTGGTAAACCTGTGACCACTTTGCATATGTATGGTAGTGCCTTTTAGTTGATGTGGGTTAACCTTCTATGCCAAAGTTCACATGAGATTTCAATTGTGTGGGTCATGGCAGCCTCTGAGTGACCCTTTAGTTTATACAAGCCATTTTCTTCACTTCCAATGATGATTGCTTCATTTAAGGTTTCTCCTTTAGCCCACATAAGAACTTCTCCATCTATAAAGGAAAATCTGAAGCCTTTCTTTTCTAAATTTGAAATGGAGAGTAGGTTATTCTTCAAGTCTGGTACATATAGTACGTCCTTCATTTTTAGTGAATTCCCTTAATTCAGTTTATGGTTTGATTCTCCCACTCCCTTGATGGGATATTGGTAATCATCTCCAAGTGTCACTTTCTGAGAAAACTTATTTTCTGAGAT
>ML871266.1:0-19916 GCA_009831015.1 Picea engelmannii | reverse complement strand
TCCTTCATTTTTAGTGAATTCCCTTAATTCAGTTTATGGTTTGATTCTCCCACTCCCTTGATGGGATATTGGTAATCATCTCCAAGTGTCACTTTCTGAGAAAACTTATTTTCTGAGATAGAAGAGAGAATGTTTCTTTGTCTCGTCATGTGCTTGGATGCACCACTATCAATGAGCCAAGTGTCCTCTCCAGGTGTTACATATCCTGAGAGGGACGAGATCAAGACATGGTCTTTGATCTGCTCTCTTATCATTTTTGCGGGTGGCTCTTCATCTTCAACTACATGGGCATGGAGCCTCTTATGTTTTCTCTTGTATTCTTCTCATCTGGCTAGAAAAAACTTCGCAATGTGTCCCATCTTGTCACAATGATAGCATTGTACAGATGAGTAGTCCCTTTCCTTTCGTTGTCCTTTCTTCTGAAATCTCCTTGGATGATATTCTTTATGATTGAATTTTTTTGACTGTTGAGGCTCTTTATGAGTCTCCTTTTGGAAGTAGGGTTTCTTACTTCCTCCTTTTGTGTGAGTAGCTAGGGCTTGATCATCATCCCTTTCTAGTAACACTTCACGAATCGCTACTCTTGTTTCTTTTTGGATGCATTCTTCCCATAGACTATCAAACTTCAGTTTCATCGTTCTAGCACATATCGTTTGGATGAAAGCATCCCAAGGTCTTGTGAGACCATTTAGGGTCTTCATTATGAGTTCGTCTTCATCTATGGTATCTTCAATAGCTTCTAGTTGTTCTTTGAATTCTGAGATTCTAGAGAAGTATTCCTTAATCATTTCTCCTTTCTGCATCCTTGTATTCTTCAGTTGAGTTATAAGATTCATCTTTCGGTTTATGTTCTTTCCTTCATATAGTCTGGTCAAGGCATCAAAAATTTATTTTGGATTCTTCCTAGATGACACATAAGGAATCAGGTGGTCTTTGATTGAATCTGCAATGATTCTTTTGGCCCTTATTGTGTCCTTTTGATGCTTTGCCTTTTCTACAGCATCGATGGGTTCTGGTACTTCTTCTTTGACGAATCTTGCTAGGTCATTCTCTTCAAGAATGAGGCCAATCCTATACTTCCAGGAACTGAAGTTTTCCACTCCTTCTAACTTGTCAACAAGATTAATGCTTGCAGACATCTTTACCTGGAGCTAGGAAAATGACCAAAAAATGAAAGTGCTCAGAATAAAAAACTGAACTTACCAGGAGGTGTGCTTGGTTGAGGCGAGTAGCCTGGTGTGTTTGGATCTGAGAAAACCCAACTTTTTCTCCTTCAAATTTGATCTGCGGATTTCTGGATTGGTGCTTCTGGTACCTCTGGTACTCTGGTACTTCTGGTACACTGGTTTTCTGGTACTGGTACTTTGTGAAACTAGGGTTTCACTTTCCAGGAGATCCAACCACTGAAAAGGTGCACTGAGAGTGCCAAACTGATCCTTAGGGGAGGGTACACTTTTCTAGATGGTTTTGGGGATGAAAAGCTTCACCATCAAAAGCCTTAATTTTCATGTACGACAACAGTGACGTTTTTCACTTGTGAAAGATGCTTCCTTCAGCTTGGCTCTGATACCATGTTAATGGTTAAACCATTATTATAGTTGTTTTCATTTCATTGGATAACAATAGCATAAACCAAGAACACTGAGAAATACACAATCACAAGAGAGACAACATTTATCCTGGGAAACCCTCTAGGGGAAGAAAACTCAGCAAAACTTCCTTAATATAGATAGCCAATACAATGCCAAGAGATCTCTTAAAATAATATAGAAAGTACTCTCCCAGATATGCACCACTCTCTCTCCTTCTTCTCCAACAACAGATCTGAAACTTGTCTCTCAATGAGCAAGTGAGTTGTGTGTCTAAGTGAGGCGTTAGCCTCCTTATTTATATTAGAATGGCACGTGTGAAGTGTCTCTTCACTGCCATGGCCGACTTCTCCCACTGGGTGGTTATAACCACCTTAATTACATTATGGGGCCTCTTTAATATCTATTGGGGCCGACTTCTTATTATTCCTATTATAATTAACATTTGACCAATCCGCAAAAGGGGATTTGGTCCTATTACAATATCCAACAAGATCAATCCACAATGGGGATTGATCCAATGAATAATATATCAAATAATAATAAGAATACTCTTTGAAGTTACATTATTTCAACAGAATAATGTTCAAGAAAATGCAGAAGTAACAGAAAATGTATCCATATCCAAACTTCCAACACTAGTCATCACCTAGCCCTTTCTTTTGTTATTAATCCTTTCTCTTTTCAAGAAAATGAAATTCATAATAATAGAACAGGGAGTGTTTTAAATGTATTTGGGAAGGCGATGGGGCATATAATGAGCGAAAAGTGAGATAATGAAAGGGAAAAAAAGATGATTACTTTTTTATTATATGAAATAGTTGTCATAAAAAATCACCGTCGCCATCAACTACCAAGAATTTTCTCTATTAATAATTTAAATCCAAGACACAACAGTTTTTATAGTACCCAGTATAAAACCCCAGAGATTTTTGGGAATGTCAAACTTTACAACTTCAATTTATTTTTCCTTTTCTTTTATTCACAGAGCTTTCATAAGAGATTGTTAACAGAGTCACTCAAAACAATTAAAACCAAACTACATCAAGCGTGCATGGGAAGCTGAGAACACAACATAAGCCATCGACCTTTCACTATACAACGTTGGTATCATAACCTTCAATACTTGCTACAATGGGTTTAGGGTTTAGAGACAAGGAAAATTCTTTGATAGAAAGTCTAAGTCGAAGGTTAGATCTAAATCCTCGATTCAACCAACGAGAAGATGCTGGAAATACGCTAAAGTTGTGCATTAAAAATGGGACTACAAGTCAAAGGAAATGGAAGTCAGTACAAGATCCGATGAGAATCAGTCGACTGAGAGAAAGATGACTCCAGATAAGGGAGGCATTGTGTACCTAGAATCAACCAGTACACAGTGGGATAAAGATGTTTGGTTGATCGACTCAGGTGCATCCTATCATATGACACCACATAGAGAATGGTTCTACAAATATGAACAATATAAAGGAGGAGACGTGTTCTTAGGGGACGACTGGAAAACAAAAATTGTCGGATGAGGCAGAGTTTGACCGATACTACATGATGGGAGGAGTATAACCCTTCCAGGTGTGCTACACATTCCGGGTTTGGAAAGAAACTTGATATATTTCAGCAAGATGAGTGATGCAGGGGTGCACATTCTATTTCAGAAGGATTCATGCAAGATGGTCAAAGGTGTGATGGCCTTAGTGATTGGAGTTTGGATTGGAACACTATACAAGTTACTAGGGATTGTCGACTCAACCGGATGCAACAACATCGTTGTTCCTAAAGTCGACTCGACTCGAATAGACTCAAGATGAATCGATTCAAAACGGCTCGAAAAGTCATCATAAAGTCGACCTGACCATGCTATGGCATGAGAGGATGAGAAACATTGGAGAAAAAGGACTTCGAGCTATGCATAACAAAGGTATGGTCAAAGACTTTCCTTAATGTAATTTAGAAGTCGAATTTTGCGAACATTGTATATATGGAAAAAACAATCGGGGGAGGTTCCCATCTGGAGTGACATGGGAAAATGGGATTCTAGAGTTGGTTCATAGTGATGTGTTTGGCCCTGTTTCAGTGCCCTCACTTGGCAGATCCCTGTATTATGTCTCCTTCATAGATGATTTCTCTAGGAATACATGGATATATTTATTGAGGAAGAAATCAGTTGTTTTTGAGAAATTAAAAGAGTTTAAATATCTTGTAGAGAACTAGATAGATAAGAAGATTAAGGTGTTGAGAACTAACAATGGTGGTGAATTCTGTGGAAAAGGATTTGTTCAATTATGCAATCAGTGTGGCATATCACACCAAAATACCACACCATATACCCCAAAACAAAATGGATTTGTTGAGAGAGTGAACATAACATTAATGGACAAGTCAAGGAGCATGCTTAGTGGTGCTAGGCTCGCACAAGAATTTTGGCCGTTGGCAGTCAACACTGCAAAATACCTATTGAATATGTCTCCTTCATCAGCGCTAGTCGACACGACTCCACATGAGGTATGTTCGGGTAAGAAGCCTTCTATTTCACATCTCAAGGTATTTTTCTGTGATGCATTTGTGCATGTTCCGAAGGAAAAGAGGAGCAAGCTAGACAAGAAGGCGGTGAAGTGTATTTTCATTGGATACAAAGAAGGAATGAAAGGATAGAAGCTCTGGGATCCTGCATCAAGGAAAAAAATGTACAATCGAGATGTGTTCTTCAAAGAAGTTAGAAGTAATTACAAGCCTGGAGAAATTGTTCAGACCAATAATAACCTAGAGAAGGTGCGGTTTGAATTGAGGAACGAAGAATATGATTTAGATGAGTCAAATGAATCAGAAGGAGAGGTGGAACAATCAACCCCGGTTGTAAGGAGGTCAGAATGAGTAAGAAAACCAGTCAAAAGGTATAGTCCACTCAACTTCCATTCCATATTTGTGTTAACTTCCACTAGCGATGAGCCCAAGTCAGTCGGGGAGGCAATTGACTTAGCATAGGGAAAGCTATGGATGGACACCATGTTCGAAGAGATGGAATCCTTGCACAAGAATGAGACATGGGACTTAGTCAAATTACCTAGTGGAAGAAAGCATGTCGGTAGAAAATGGGTATTCAAGAAGAAGATGAATGCAACAGGTCAAGTCGATAAATTCAAAGCTTTACTGGTAGTGAAAGGATATTCCCAAATCAAAGGAGTCGACTTTGGTGAGGTTTTTTCCCCTATCACAAAATTAACTTCCATTAGAGTACTAATGTCTCTGGCTGCAACATTTGATCTAGAAATAAAAAAGATGGATGTGAAGACAACTTTCCTACATGGGGACCTGGAAGATGAAATCTACATGAAACAACCTGAAGGATTTGTAGTAAAGGGAAATAAATATTTGGTGTGCAAAATTAAAAGATCCCTTTATGGTCTAAATAAATCACCAAGGATGTGGTACCAAAATTTTGACACATACATCCTTCATTTGGGATTTGTGACAAGAAAATATGATTACTACATATATTCCAAAGAATAAGGTGTGTGTTTCATATATGTAGCATTGTATGTCAACGACATGTTGATTGGAAACAACATGAAGACAATAAAGGAGGTGAAGAAGCAACTATCCTCCAAGTTCAAAATGAAGGATATCGGTGCAATGAACTTCATTTTGGGAATGGATATTAAGAGATATCGAGTGGCTAGAAAGCTCTGGTTGAACTAGACGAAGTATACTGAAACATTTCAACATACAGGATTGTAAACCTGTGAAGATGCCAATTCCTGTGGGAGTAAGGATAATTGTTGAACAATGTCCAAGGACACATGAGGAAATAGAGTGTATATTTTAACCTTGTACAATTATTTACTGCAAACATATTTTCAATAAAAGAACAAAAAATATACAATGGAAAATGAAAACATTACACAGATATTTTTCCCATGGAAACCCAAACCGGGAAAACCAACATATTCTATATTTATTCATCGTGATACATTACTTACAATACAATATACATATAGGATCCAGCGACATCCAAAACCCTAACCCAATGACCTGGATTAGTCAAAAACCCTAATACCTTAACAAGAAATATAAAACCATCAACAAAAACCATGTGCCAAAAAACCGCCCAACAATGGACACGAAAATCGAGGTGAAACAAAAAATGAGGAAAAAATGTGACACATTTCCCAAGGATCTAGAGGCATTTTTAACATAAATAAAATCCAAAACCCTAATACCAGAATATGAAACACCAAAAGGTTTGCGGGCCCCGATGGAGGTAGTTGGTACGTTAACTTCCCAAGGGCATAACTTTTGCATACAATCTATGTTTGGAGTGCATGATAGCTCGTTTGAAAGGTCTATCTAGGGACTACAAATTTTCCCATAACACTCATGCTAAATCCTACAATGTGACTGTGGCGGGCCCAAAAAACGTTGTTTAGTTCCTCAAAATGGCCCCGGAAGTTTAGGACCCGAAAAGCTGTAGAAAAACTATCAAGGTGGAAACCCCTATTTTGAGCTAGTGGAATAGGCGGGTGGCCACTGATTTCCTCCTAGATCATACTCAAATATTCAAACTTAGGAGCCCAAAAAGCACATTTGGAGCGCTTCACTAATAATTGGTTCTCCCTCAAGAGTTGCAAGGACTTATCATAATTGAAGAAGATCAACACATAATTGCTTAGGAAGGGTTCAAAAGTCTTGTTCACGAGGCTCTAGAAAGTAGATGGAGCATTAAAAAAATTAAAGGCATCACTAGAAACTCATAATGACCTTCATTTGTTATGAATGTTTTCTTAGGGATGTATGTCTCTTGCATCCTCATTTAGTGGTATCCTAAATGTAGATCAAGCTTAGTGAAAACATTTTCTCCATGAATTTCATCCTGGAGATCATCAATAATAGGGATGGGAAATTTTTCCTTGATCACCAACTTACTAAGAGTCCTAAAATCAATACACATGTGCCAAGTACCTTCCTTATTTAACACCATCACTATTGGTGATTAGTAAGGGCTTGTACTGGGACGTATGACCCACACCTCCAGCAGTTCCTAAATGATCTTTTCTATTTCATTATTTTTTGAAAAATGGTGTCGATAAGGACATACATTTGGTGGTTGAATTCCTAGAAGTAGGGGAATTCCATGGTCATCCTCTCCTTGAGAAGGGGGTAAACCCTTTGGTGTCTCAAAGAATTAATATTTTTTGTTGAGGACCAATTGCAAGTATGGGAAGATTGTGTGTGTCGTATTATCCATAGCATGTATGGAAATAAATTGGCCAATAATGTTGGAGTGGACTTTATTTAATAACTTCTCCATGCAATGAGAGATGAATATTTTAGGATATCCTGTCTGAATCACTTGAAGGGTGTGTACTTGAACCTCTTTAGTGAAACTCATATAGAGTTCTTTGAAATCCATGGTGACTAGTCCCAACATGAGTAGTCGTTTCCCCCCAGTCTGATATCAAAACCACCCATATCGATTGAAAATACAAGGGTTTTGAGTTGATAGTCTCCCATCTACAGTTCGACATTTTCAAATCTTCCCACACATTTCATCATACCTCCATTGGTGATCACAATTTGAAATTTGTGCACCATGTGTACAAAACAATGGATTTCTTTTTCCAGTCTATTGTGAATGAAATTGTGAGTATTGTCATTGTTAACTAGGACTATGAATTTATGGTGCTTGATGTAGCCCGTTTATTTCAATGTTTGTGGAGTTAAAATGCCTGATAATGCATGCGGGGAGATTAGGGGTTCTTCATGAGGGAATGGAGGTTCAATATATGCTCAAGTCTGAGTGTTGGTGTCTTCGATATGTAACTCTAGTGTATCTTTGGTAGTTGTGTCTTCAGTTAGGTTCTAAGTGATCATATCAATTTGGAACAATTTTTTTTCTTTACACCGATGACCTAGACCATATTTTTCATCACAATTATGGAAGATTCCATGTCTTTGGAAATCTATCATTTCCATTCGATACAAAATTTGTACTTTAAGAACTTGGATTTGTAGTGTGGATAAACCTGGGTTCACAAGACACACAGTTCAGGCTTTCCCTCCCGACTGGTTTCTCAAATGTGCATGGTTATGCAGAGGTCCAACACAGGGGTAAAACAGGTACATACTGAGGATGTGTCGGCTTCTCAGGAAAACATCACAGGATGGCCTCACGGTTTTAGGTTTCAGAGTTGCGTGAAGTATGCAAAGGTCGATTGCAAAGGCCACAGGATTCACGGGAATACACCAGTCAGCTTCACGGTTATGGTTTTTAGGAATGCATGAGCGTATGTAGAGGCACTCGCGGAGATTCCACTCAATTTACGGAGGATGGAAAATGGTAAGTGAACCCCCAACACAATTGGCGCTTAAGATTTTAACTGCATGCACCCAGGTCGACACTTGTCTTCCTGGAGCTGCATGCGTTCCTTTTTGCACACAATGCCTTTCCCAGAACTTAGGATAAAAACATGTTTGTCACATAGCTTTGGAATAATAATAAATTGTTTTTCTCAAGGACTTAATCCCCTAATATTATCCCCTCTTTCCAACCTTTCAGCCCCTTTTCCCTTACCCACCCTGTGCAATCTTAGTCCCCCATCACTCTTTCTTCGTGGTCATTCTGCATACAACGATGTTTAATATTTATTAATGTTCTGCATAATTACATTTACAAAATAGGCTTCTGGCCTTTAACACTTAGTCTCTCTGGCCTAATAAACACATAAGCCCACTATCTTATCAATACTCGACTCACCAGCCTAAAAAACATGATTACAATTCATAATATAACTGGGCACTACCGGGGAATATTACAATCCCCTCCCCTTATTTTTGCATTGTCCTCAGTGCAACTCTTTACACAGCATCAACAAGATTTTTAAAATTAGGAGTTGTGATTAGGGAATTTCCTCGGGGAGGATGATTGTAGGGAATGAAGGTTGTTTTTTTTGTTCCTTGATCATTATTTATGCTTGTAGGGCCCTCTAAGTTTCTTCCAACCATGTTATAGAAGGAGTATCTTTGGTAAATCCAATGCATCTTTAGTAGTTGTGTCCTTGATCAAGGCCTGAGTGGTCATATCAATTTGGAACAAATTATGTTCTTTACATTGATGACCTAGAGCATATGTTTCATCACAATTATAGTAGATTCCACACCTTTGGTGATCTGCCATTTTTTCGTTGGAGACAAACTTTGTGCTTTCAAGAGATGAGTAGGATTTATGCTTAGGGAGTTACCCTTGGGAAGACTATTGCAAGGAATGAAGGATGGCTTTATTTCTTATGCATGGATCACCATTTCTACTTCTAGGCCCCTATGAGTCAATGCTTCCAACCATGTAGCAGGACATTGCATTTAGACTTCTGCTCGAATGTCCTCTTTGAGGCCACTAATGAGACATTATTTATAGAAAGAATCCATTAAGTTCTCATTACTAATGTCTAATTTTTCAAAGGCCACCATAAATTCAATGGTTGAGCCTGTTTAGCATAACTTGCTAAGCCACCCCAAGTAGTGAGTATCTCTCTTGAAACTTGCATGGATAGATTTAACAAAATGAATCTAGGTGATGTAACCCACACATAATGTTTTATGTCATTCCCATCATTTCCATCATTCTAGATATAGATATAGGACCCCCACCCTGAGTTTCATCATGTTATCAATAATTTCCTAGAGGGCGAAGCAATGTTCCATCTAGGTGACCCATCCCAATGGGTCAGAACCATCAAACTTGTTCAGGTACACCTTAGGAGAATGGTGCCATATGTTATTATCCATTTATCTATTGTTTTGCAGACCCAAAAAGGGTTGTAAGTGGCTAAATATTCTTGAGTTAGAAGTTTCTTCCTGGTGTGGCTCAATATGTTGTGCATTCTAGTGTTCTTCTTCTTGTATTCCTCTAGATATTTCAGGCACCAACTTCGTAGTCAATATTGCTTCCAAGTTGCCTAACTTATCATCCAATGTCTCATCCAACTTATTATCCCACTTCTACGTTAAGTACCTAACCTCCCTAACCCATCACACAGGTAGAATAATATATTTTCCATGTAATAAAGTCTGACATTAGTTAATAATGCCTATTTAATAATGTGAACAAGTCTAATGTAAAAGACTTAATAGAACTTTCGCTTATCGAAATATATTCCTCTAGAATGTTCTTTAGAAGATAGAATTAGTATAAATAGGAGTAGAAGGCATGCTAAAGTCTCGTATTGAGAATTATTGTAATATATATCTACTATTCTAGAGGTTTCCCCCTCGAAGAGGCAAGTGAACTTGGCTTTCTATCAATAAAGGTATAATTCTTGGTGTTGTTATTCTCTATATTTTGTTGTTCCGCCGGTATTTGTTACAATATTTTTGTTTCTACTTATTATAATACATATGGTACCTTACAAGTGGTATCATAGCACTTTCCTCTATAGAAATTATGGGAATTTTTTTTCCATGCTAGAGACCTGTACTGTCAGCATTTTTAAAGCACAAAGATCCGTCGTTTAGCAGGTAAAATTGTGGTTGGGGAAGATTACACACAGGAAATACAGATGATTTCATAGGGTTACTCAAAATAAACATTTCACCTTATTGGAAACCTTTGTAACCCCTGTTGGTACCCCTTCAATTAGTACCACATCAGACATAATTTGTACATGGACATCACTCCCACGTATCGTCAAGTATATTAGGAGTCCCCCAGATCTCTTGAAACTAGCTATAGATCAATTGATCGAATGCCTGAATTATATAGTGACACCGAGAAAAACACTCGGGAAGATACTCTCTAGTACCTAGGTAATCAGGTAAATGACTAAGGGTATAATCAATCCTGCTTAGTTGGTGCCTTAAGATATTGGGTCAAGTACTATTGTTTGATTCTGCACGTATGTTAGACAACTATAGCACAAGGAAAACCCTTGTCTATAGGAACCCTGAAAACCCTAACCCTTGGGAATGGAACATAACAAAAGAGGAATAGAAGGGATATCATATCACACAACCCTGCCTCCTGCATTCTGGTTGTGAAATTCCTACACAATTTTTCTTAGTAACAATTTAGGTGTTTCATCAGTGCAATATTATTTACGTCGAAGTATAACTCCAGAGTAAAAAGAAAGTATAGTGGTCCCACCGACACACTTATTTGGGACCTATCCCATTGGATTCCTCTCTTCACCATGATCATCGTGGTACCTATCATTTTTTAGCCTTTTTTCCTGTGGACCCAACCCTCTTCCCAACACCCTTATTTTCCACCTATCCCATTGGCTTCCTCTTGTAACCTTGATCACAGTGGAATATATCACTTATCATTTTTTTTAAGTGGACCCACTCCCCCTCCCAAGCACCCCTACTTCCCAAATGGCCACCACTCACAACCAAGAACTCATTAACCTACAAAATGAATCCAAATAGCACAAAGCATCCATCCAAAAAATGACTTCTGACATTGCTTCAACCAATTCCATAATTACAAAATTAACTGACCAAGTTAGGGGTGAAGTTGACCGAGTCCAAGGAAAATTTGACCTCCTGAATTGTCAATTTGATGACCTCCAATCCAAACTCACCAATCCTCCCATATTGTGGCCTTTCACTCCAACTCCCTCCATCATGATCCCTGTCTTCCCAGAGTTGAGATCAACAAATTTTATGGCTCGGATCCCACCAACTAGGTCGCTCAAATGGAGCATTATATTTCTTTGCATGGAATTATTGATAAGTTGGAAAAACTTCGTTATGGTGTTCTCTATTTGGATCCTAAACATTGGAAATGGTTTAAAAATGCACACCAGGGGTATGCTGCTTGGTCATATTTTATTATAGAGCTTTATGAATGCTTTGACATAGACACCCACCATTTAGGCCATTTGACCAAGTTGAAACATTCTTGCACAATGGAAGACTTTATAACCACCTTTGAGAACTTGGATTTCAGAATAGACATCATGTCATATGCCTTCTTCATATAATTTTTTTATCAATGACCTAAAGGATGAAATATGTGCCGAGGTCCTCATGGCTCACCCCCGGACTTGGTTGGAAGCTACTAAATGTGCCAAAGAAGCACAATAGGTTATATTTTCCCAAAACACAAAACCCTCCTTTATTCCTCACCCTAGACCCACCAATCCTGCCCCTCCTTCCACTCCTCTCAAGATCCCAAAATTAACTAGGACATAAATGGATGAACGCCAACTTGAGGGCCTTTTCTATAATTGTGATGATAAATATTTTTTAGGGCACAAGTGCAAAGAAAAAAATATTTTTATGGCTATTTTTTAGGATGTTTTTGACGAGGATGTTGATGCTTCCCCTATTGAAGAGATACCCTAAGAAGATGATCCTACTACACTCTTCGACCCTCTCGAAGTTGAACTGCTAATTTCTCTAAACGCCCTAACTGGAATCTCTGCTCCCCAAACCCTCAAGTTCATTGGCTACATTAAACATAGGAAAGTCATCATCCTAGTCGACAGTGGTAGCACCCATAATTTTTTTCATCACCGCATTTCCCAAGAATTCAATTTCTATATCTGCACTGTCAACAATTTTCAAGTCATGATTGCCAATGGTGGTTCTATGAAATGTGGGGGGAATTGTGAAAATGTCCACCTACAAATTGGTCAGTACCACCTGAAATATCATATGTTTTCTATATACATGGGAGGTTGTGACATAATTCTCAGTGTTGAATGGTTATGCACTCTCGGCCCCATTAACATGGATTTTAAGGACCTCACCTTGAAATTCCAACAATAAGGACAACAATATAAGCTCAAAGGCATCACAACAGGCTCACATGAGATCATCAGCTCCCATCGAATGTAAAAGATACTTAAAAAAAGGTCATTCTGGAATTATTTCCCAACTCCATTCTATTCAATTTGTTAAGACACCCTCTGTGCATCCTGACCTCCAATCGATAATCTCCTGACACCAAAATATTTTTAACACCCCCCATGGCCGTACCCCTTCCCATGGAATCCATGATCGTTCCATTCCTCTAGTCCCTGGGAGTATTCCTGCCAATGTTCGCCCTTACCATCATCCATTTTCACAGAAAAATGAAATTGAGAAAATTGTTCAAGAATTGCTCGAAGCGAGTGTTATCTGTCTGAGTACCATCCCCTACTCTTATCCAATCGTCATGGTACTCAAGAAAGAATGAACTTAGCGCACGTGTCTTGATTTTTATTCCCTCAACAAAATCACAATCAAGGACAAATTTCTCATCCCTGTCATTGATGACCCTTTGGATGAATTGAGTGGTGCTCAATATTTTACCAAATTTGATCTCCATTCTGGCTACCACCAGATACATACGAATAAAGAATACATTCCCAAGATTACATTTCAAACTCATGAGGATCACTATGAGTTATTGGTCATGCCCTTTGGCATTTGTAATTCTCCCTCCACTTCTCAAAGTCTCATGAATCATGTCTTTTGTCCCTTCCTCCATCAATTTGTCTTAGTTTTCTTTAACGATATTCTCATCTATAGTAAAAATTGGAAATCCCATCTCTCCCATGTCGATAAAGTTCTCCATCTACTATCTCATCACCAATTTTTTCTCAAACAGTCTAAATGTGGTTTTGGAGTTTCTGGAGTTGAGTACTTCGGTCATATTGTCGACAAGGATGGTGTACGAGTGGATCCTAAGAAAATTGAAGCTATGAAGTATTTTCCTAGCCTAAAACTCATAAAATATTCCATCATTCCCTGGGTTTAATGGGATATTATTGCAAGTTTGTTTAGAATTATGGGAAAATTGCATCTCCTATCACTACTCTCCTTAAAAAGAATTCTTTCAGTTGGACTCCAACAACTAATCAATCCTTCCAAGCCTTGAAATATGTTATGTGCTCAACTCACGTCATGTCACTACCAGACTTCACCAAGACTTTTTTCCTAGGATGCAATGCGTCCGGGAAAGGAATTGGGGCAGTCCTCATGCAAGATGGTCGACCTTTGGATTCCACTAGAAAACAACTATCTGAGTGACATTTGGGACAATCAACCCATGAAAAGGAAATTTTGGATATTTTTCATGTAGTGGATCTCTGGAATCCTTATCTATTGGGGAAACGCTTCCAACTTAAAACCAATCATCGTAGCCTCGAGTATTTTCTGGAACAAATAATTTCATCCCAAGAGAAACAAAAATGGGTGACCAAGTTGTTTGGATATGATTATGAGATCATATACAAGAAGGGAAAAGAAAATATGGTTGATGATTCTCTTTCAAGGAAATATGAAGAAGAAGGAACCCTCTTTTATCTCTCATTCATTATAGCAGACTCACTGCAGGTCGATCGTTAGGAATGGTTGCAAGACCCCAAAATTTCTATCCTAATCCAAAAATTGCAACAAGATCCTCAAGCTTTTCCAAGGTACTCTTGGAAGAATGAATATCTTCTCTATAAATTCCACTTTTATTTAAAAAACCAATCGAACCTTAAATCCACGATGCTCTCTGAGTTTCATGCATCACCCAAAGATAGGAATTCATAGTTTACCAAAACCTATGAACATGTCAATCATTTTTTTTTCTAGGAAGACATGAAACAGGAGATCCGCACCTTTATGGATAAATGTTATACATGTCAATGCAATAAGGGAAAAACAATCAAAGCTCCAGGAAAAATCCAACCTCTTCCAATTCCACCTACTATTTAGAGGGATATTTCTATCGATTTATTTGTTGGCTTACCTAAATCAGGAAATATGTCAGTCATCATGGTGGTAGTATATCGTCTTTCCAAATATGCTCATTTTTGTGCTCTTCAACACCTGTTCACCACATCTAGAGTGTCTCAAATTTTTATGGATAATATATTCAAACTCCATGGCGTGCCTCATTCTATTGTCTCTGACCTTGATCCAACTTTCACTAGCAATTTTTGGCAAGAATTATTCAATCTCTAGGGGACCCAATTGCATCTCAACACTTCATATCATCCCCAGACTGATGGACAAACTAAAGTTGTCAACAAGTGTTTGGAAACATATTTGCGGTTTTTCCCGTCTGACAAAAACAATCAGTGGGCTCAGTGGTTGCCCCTAGTTGAATGGTGGTACAACACATATTACCATACTTCCATTCACATGACTCCCTTTGAATCAATCTATAGGAAAAATCCATCGTCGGTTCTCTCATACATATCAGGTGTCTCCAACTTTCAAAATTTTGACATCAATCTTAAAGTTTGTGCAACTATTCTCTGTACCCTTAAAGAAAATTTGGTTTTGGCTTAGAATCGCATGAAGCAACAAGGTGTTAGCTATTCCAGAAACTTGCTCCAAAATTTTATGGTCCTTATACAATTCTCAAGTGAGTGGGTTAAGTTCCATGGCCTACCAATTAGCTCTTCCTATTCACTCTAAGCTCCATCTTGTTTTTCATGTCTCATGATTAAAGAAAGTGATTTGAAGTAAGTGCCAAATGCAAACCAATATCCCTAAATTGAATGAAAAGGGTTCAATTTGGTTGCATCCACAAGAAATCTTGTACCAACGTGAGCATCATCTTTGTCATCGCACCATCACAGAAGTGTTAGTTCAGTGGAAGGATACACCTCCATAAGATTCCACCTGGGAGTCGACTACCATTATGCAATAATTTCCTCATCTCAAGCCTCGAGGAAAATGTTGTTTTTCAAGGGGGAGGGCATGCTAGGGACCTAACCTCCCTAACCCCTCGCATAGGTAGAATAATATATTTTCCATGTAATAAAGGTTGACATTAGTTAATAAGTCCTATTTAATAATATGAACAAGTCTAATATAAGAATACTTAATAGAGGCTTCTGCTTCTAGAAAGATCTTCCTCTAGAATGTTCTTTAGAATGTAGAATAGTATAAATAGGAGTAGAAGGCATGATAAATATTTGTCTTGATAATTATTGTAATATATCTCTACTCTGTCGGAGGTTTCCCCCTAAAAGAGGCAAGTGAAATTGGCTTTCTACCAATAAAGGTATTGTTATTAGTGTTGTTATTCTCTATATTTTGTTGTTTTGTTGGTATTTGTTGCAATATTTATGTTTTTTCTTATTATAATACATATGGTACCTTACATTCTAATCCAACTCATTTATGTTATCCTCGAGTTTCTTAATATGAGCTTCCACAAAGTCCAATCTTCCTATAGTAAAGCAGGTGGTCATGTTGTCTGGAAAACTATGAGGTGGTCTATAGGTATTATCCTTCATGGGTGAGCTCATTGGAAAAATTTATTGGGTCTTGAGGACAAGGAAGTGTCAAGTGCTATAGCTTTATAATATATTTGCAAGGTCCAATAGTAATACTCGACCCAATATCTCAAGGAAATAACTAAGGAGGCTCAATTGTTCCCTTAGTTGTACCACTCAACTACCCAAGTACTAGAGAGTGGTCTCCCTGAGTGTTGTTCTTAGTGTACTATAAAAATAAGATGGTCGATTATCTTATCTAAAGTTGGATTCAGGTATACTTAGTGGAATTCCTATCTACCCAAGGGTACATGGAAGTGAGATTTTGTATATAGGTATTTTCTAATGCAATATTACTTGAAGGGGTACCAACATGGGTTACAAGGATTTCCAACAATGTGATTTCACTCGTATTTCATGTGTGTATTTTTTCCCTACCGCAATTGTATCCATTGAACAACAGATCACTACATTATTTAAATACATTGAGACATGTCTCTAAAAAAAATAAAATTTATGAGCTTGCTAACCCAAAACAAACTCTTAAAATCACTAGAAATAACTTGTGCAAGGTAGGGTTTGGGGCCGAAAATGTAAAATGATCACAACTTCTTCTATACTTCTCAGATGGGCTACTATGACCCTAATTATGAAATCCAACATCTTCTTTGGATCTACTAGCACTAGTTTGGCTGAAATTTGTGCACTCTATCAAAAGATATAGAAAATTCGTGACCTTCTAAAAAAACACCCTAAAAAATTTTGGTTTTAAATCAATGATATCTCCACTTCCTAGACTCCATTTTGGTTTTTTGTTTTGAAATGAGGCATTTTTTCTAGATGAATTCATACATTAGATTGGATTCTCCAAATTATGAACATAAAGTTTGAGAAAATGACCTGAATGTTGCCATCCTCTTTTCTTCCATAAAAAAAAAAACAACAAAAAGAAGAAAACAAATTCCCACTTTGTGCCCAAAATTTATCCCAGTTCATGCCAGAGAAAGAGCTATAATACCACTTGTAGTGTACTTAACCTCAAAAGTTTAGATAAATCACATAAAAATGTAGTGCAAAACCCAAGAAGATGAGAGAAAAGAGAGATAAACCCTAAGAAAGATCTATTTGATAATAATAAAAAAAATAGAGAGGTATGTTCACTTTCCTTTTTAAGGGGGAAACCTCCAAGTGAAATGCTCCAAATACACTAGCAATTCTTGATAAAATGTTACATAACCTTCTAGTCAATATATAGCTATCCAATGAGAATCTTAATTACCTATGGGCCCACTTATAATGAGAGCATACTAACTAATTTGGGCCTTGTTAATAAAGATGACTCTTTTCACAATGAATGACTAATAACTAAGTATTCAATGGGCCTTATTCAAGGAAGTTGTCCTCATAAATTAATAAAATATATAAGGGGTTATGATAGGACCCTAACATCTAGTCTTCCATGAGTGTACCAAGCATGCTAAGATACATTACCACTTCATGAAATAGCTTGAAGAGGATGGGTCTATTGAGCTATAGTATTTTCACAGAGGACCAAACTGTAGACATTTTCACCAACTCTTTAGGTTCGAAAAAATATGTAAACGTTTGGGAAAATATTGGTGTAGTTAGTAGATTAACTATTAAGAGAGAGTGTTAATGTAAATATCATATTATAATGATCAATTAGATATTAGAAACATGAATTAATAAAGTCACTTTGACTTTAGGTTAATTTATGTTTTTATGCTTTATTTCACTTTAGTGTGTTTCTCGGTCTATCCCACTTTCATAAAGTGGATTGACTTGACTAGCTTGTAACCTTTTATAAGAAAGCGAATTTCTCATTATAAATACAATATTGGTTTTCTTTATGTGTTCGTGTTATCATTATACCTTTACTTTTCAAATCCTTTTTCAATTCAATGTCAAATCCTTCATGGACCCTGGATCTTTTCGCTCTAATATCATGTTATTTTTATAAGCATATAAGATCATAAATATGGACTCACAAAAGATATATCAATTATTATCATGAAGTTATTAAATAAATTGACATTTAATATGTTTTATAGAGCTCATGGGTGGTTGCATAACATAAATACCTAATACAGTTGTTTTTTTATTAATAACCCTATTAATGAAACCTATTAAATTAATCCTAATGGTTAGTCTCTTATACAACATGACTTTATTACATTATTGAAGCCTTCTACTCTAACACCCTCTCTTAAAGCTACAATAATAACTTATTAAATATTTGACTAACAACCAAACATTAAAATTAAACTTCTTAAGAAAAATATCTTCTTCACAGTTTAGGGAACATGAAAACACTCCATCAAGTTGTTTCATCACCATCATAATGGTATAATTCCTAAGTTCCAAGTCCATTGAGTTCTTGAGTTCCTGAATCTCATATTCGTCGACTCCCAACTTTCAGATCTCCTGAATTATTGGACAAAAATCCATGTTGATATACATCTACTTTGAATCCCTTATATATTCAAATATTTGGCCTCTTCAAACATGAAAACCTCTCTCAATTGTATAATTAGTCTCAAATGATTCTTCAATGTCACTAGAGATATTATCTATTTTCTAAAAAATGAAACCATTGGAAATAAAATAACTTTTCAAACTAAAATATCTTCCTCTTTTGATGGTTTCTAGAATGATGAAAAATATCAAACCTATATATTTTCCCCCTCTTCTTCTAGGAATTGAATAACTCTATATATATCCACATAATGCTTAATAATTCAATCACGAAAAGTATGCTTTGTTTCTATTGTTATATGTTATTGAAATACTTTCTAGTTAAACATCTTTATATATTTATGTCTATATTCTTATTTTGTTTTATTGCACAAATAATTTTAGACCTATAACATATTACTTGATTGTGTTAGCATTTGTAAATTAGGTTTCTTTTGCTTGGTGTAACTAAACAATCTTCAAAAGAAACAAAAAATTACCTTAGTTTTCCTGTATTAAAATCACATCTTCCTTTGAAATGTGTAGACCCTTCTCTTCACAATTTGTATGTTTTGTGTGTCTTCTCTTCTTCTATGCACAAATATGATTAGGTGATTTTGTTGATACCTATCTTCACGATGGATTGTTTTTTTTTCCTTTGGAAATAGATTAATAACAACTTTCCTTTCCCGTGGCTAATATTATTTGGCACTTCCTGGCTTATATTGTTCTCTGCATATATCTTCTTCGATGCTCCTCAATCATGTTTATCGAGGAAAAAACTATATGATGGACTTGGTAACAACTTACTCTTTGTATGCTATTGATGTAGGTGGTTTGATGCTTTGTGTTAGGTGAAATCACGATTGATTTTATGTCTCACTTTTAAGTCCAATAGTTTTCTTTTTGCATGTTAACCATTTAGTGATATTTATGTTTTCTTACGCTTCATGGTTTGATTATGGATATAATGGATGGATATAATGGAAGTAGATCTCATATATTTAAATTGCATGTAGTGCAAAAGATGTACAAGCACCATCTTCATAATATCATAATGTTATACTTTTGAGTTACTCTAAAAGTGTTTGCACCATGCTTAGGGGAGTGCATGGTGCATTGACTACCCTTGGTTTCATTGTGATGGACATATACATTGGAGATAGCTTACTCACGGATTTCTTGACCTTGACTTGAGGCTTATGTTGTGCACTTCCTTAGGAGGTTGGAGACCTATGTGGCATGGTGACATTATTCATGAGGAGTACATGGAGAGGTTGGTTGGTTGCTTGGGAGGACAACCCATTTGGAGGAGCATTGGGAAACTAATCATGCATTTGAAGTTTCACATTTTCACACCTACCACATTTGATATATCACCCATTTTAAATCATAGTTTGGAAGTTATTACCAGCATGATATAAAAATGCATTTCTTCCACAATGTGATGATGAATCAAATTGTGGGTGCTATTGTTATTGATTAATACAATTACCTTTTAATGATTGTTATGCATTTATTCACCTTGTTATTATGGAATAAGAATGTCCTCCATAAGAGGTATGGTTTCCTCTAGAATCACCACACTTGCCTCATCATCTAGAATGTCCTAATATATGGTTGTTGGAATACTGAGATCGGGGGGGGGGGGGGGGGG
>ML871265.1:3617-23533 GCA_009831015.1 Picea engelmannii | reverse complement strand
AGTAATGCTCAGAAACAACACTGACAAAACTCCCTCCGAGCTATGGAAAGGAAGACCAGCAAATGTGAAGCACTTCAGAGTATTTGGAAGAAAATGTTACATCAAAAGAGAAGATGGCAGAATGGGAAAGTTTGACTCTCATGTGGACAAAGGAGTACTTGTTGGTTACTCAAGTAAAATGAAAGCATACAAGTGTTACAATTTGAGGTTGAACAAAGTTGTGGAAAACATCAATGTAACAATTGATGAGACAAGTGGACGAGAATTAAAGGAAGAATAAAATGAATCAATGGAACAACTTTATGAAGAAGCAGAAGATGAAGAAGAAGTAGGAGGGGAATATGAATAGGATCGGACAGAAGTAGAAGAGAAAGTTCAACAAGTTCCTCCAAAGACACCTAGAAAATGAGTACAGAAGAATCACCCTTCAGATCAGATTATCGGAAACAAAGATGCAGTAGTTGAGACTAGAAGAAGAATCTATTCACCAGAACAAACACAATTAGCACTCTCATCTACGATTGAACCAAACAGTTTTGAAGAGGCTAGAAAGGATGAATTTTGGATTAAGGCCATGGATGAAGAATTAGATCAAATAGAGAAAAATGACACTTGGGAATTGGTTCCAATACCAAAGAATAAGAATATGATTGCCACAAAGTGGATATTCAGAAATAAATTGAATGAATATGTACATGTTACAAGGAACAAAGGTAGATTCGTATGTAAAGGATACGCACAGGTTGAAGGAATCGACTTTGAAGAGACATTTTCTCCAGTTTCCAGAATGGAAGCAATCCAATTTCTCCTAGCTTATGCATGCTCCGAGAATATTAAAGTGTATCATATGGACGTGAATTCATCTTTTCTGAACAGGGAACTTGGAGAAGAAGTCTACATTGAACAACCAAAAGGATTTCAGTTGTCATAGAACGCAGATTATGTGTGTAAATTGAAGAAGGCCTTGTATGGTCTTTAACAGGCTCCTAGAGCATGGTACTCTAGATTGGATAAATATATACAATAGGCAAGGTTCATAAAAGGAAGTGCAGACAAAAACCTCTACATCAAGGTAACTCAAGATAGTATTTCATTAATTGAAGTTTATGTTGATGATATTATTTTTGGAAGTACTGATGACAAGTTAAGCCAGAAATTTGCAAAGGATATGCAAAATGAATTTGAAATGTCAATACTTGGAGAACTATCCTTCTTTTTGGGTCTTTAGATATGTCAAAGCAGCCAAGGAATTTTTATTTCTCAAACTAAGTATATCAGAGAAATGCTAAAGAGTTTTGGAATGGAAGATTGCAAATCAGTTACCACTCCTATGCAAACCAGTTGCAAGTTGAGCAAAGATGATGATTAAAATTCTACAGACCAGAGGTAATACAGGTCAATGATTGGTAGCTTACTATATGTGACAACATCTAGACCGGATGTAATGCAGGCAATTGTATAGGTGGAATGATTTCAAGCAACACCAAAGGAATCGCATGTATTAGCAATGAACAGGATTTTCAAATATCTCAAAGGAACAAAAGAGTTTGGATTATGGTATCCAAAAAGAAAGGATCTATCACTTATTGCCTACACAAATGCAGATTGGGTAGGTTGCATTGATGACCGACGAAGCACCAGTGGAGCAACATTCTACTTGGGTGAGTGTTTAGTATCATGTTTAAGCAAGAAACAATCATCAGTATCGTTATCTACAGCCGAGGAAAAGTATATTGCATCAGCAACATCTTGTACACAGGTTCTATGGATGAAACAAACTCTAACAGATATACAGGTTGAGTATGATGAGCCCATTCCAATCTATTGTGATAATACAAGCACCATCAGTATCTCAAAGAATCTAGTGATGCACTCCAAGAAGAATCACATTCAATTAAAGTATCACTTTCTACAGGAACAGGTTGCAGAGAAGAACATCATAGTTGAATATGTGGACACAAAAAAACAAGTGGCAGACATCTTTACAAAACCGCTTCCAAGGGAAGTCTTTGAGTATTTTTTCTAGAGACTCGGAGTAATTTATACTCCAAAATGAATGCTTTTGAATCCTTATCTTATATGTCTTATATTTACATAAGGAAGCACCATAAAGATGACAATTTAGGTTGGGGGATCAGTTTCAAGAAGATTTCAGTTAGGGGGAGAGGACAATTAAGTTAGGGGGAGCAGCCTCAAATGGAAAGATACCTTTTCCATTGATGACAAAGGGAGATAGATTTATTAGATGCAGGATAGAAATTCTTGGAGAGAGAGCACATAGCCATGTAGACAGGGGGAGAAACCTAATGAGATTTCATTCAAGGGGAGAAGAAAGGGAGATACCATTTTCCATTAATGTTAAAGGGGGATATATAGAAACATTGATGAGGAGTATAAGCATGAATGTTATCATGAATAAGTGTTGCCATCAATGTTGGTGTTTCCATCAATGCAAAAGGGGGACATTGTCAAAAAAATAGCTTAGGTTGTTGGAAAGTTGGTATGTATTTTTGGTTTTCATTGATGTCAACCATTGGAGAGTGATATTGTAGATTGATGTCAACCCTTGGAGAAAGTCTGGTAGTGAATTCCAGTAGCACAAAGTTTTGGGTAATGGACCCAAGTTTGTTTGATGTATAATAGTATGAGTTTTAATATATTTGAAGGTAAGACTATTCTAGATGGATATTACATGTCATGACATTTTCAGTGGTATGTGGAACATCACATAACTCCTCATGGTTAGAGAGATATGGCCATGTGAAGTTGGAGAAAGGTTTTGGGTAATGGACACACATTTGTTTGATGGATAATGGTATGAGTTTTGATATATTTGTAGGTAATAATATTCTAGATGGATAGTACATGTAATTCTATTTCCAGTGGTATGTGGAACGTCGTATAAATCCTCACGGTCAGAGAGTTATGGCCATGTGAAGTTGGACAACCTTTATGAGTCATCTAGAAGCCCCAAAAGGTCAAAGTAGTCAAAGTGGTTTAAGAGATTTTAGAAGGTAAATAATATAGTGAAGTGATGAGTGTACTGTAATTCAAAGTGAATACAAAATAAATTATTTAAATAATAAACTTAATGGATAAATTACTAATTTGACAAGTGGTTAGAAGTGGGTTAACCCTAAAATAAGGAAAGTGGGTTAAGATAGTTAAAAGGTAAACCCTTGAGGAAGCTACATGAAAGTATAAATAAGAGGCAAGGCTCTCTCATTTTAATCACACTTGAGAATATTGAATATCTACAGGTGACTGAGGTAACCAAAGGATATCTAAGTCGAATTTCATAGGGAAGGTGAAGTAAAGAAGGCCGAAATTCAAGGGAGGATAAATTCTTTTGATGATGCTTTCTAAGGTATGTTATTTACAGGTAATCTCACCATTTTCGCAATAACTATTTTTATAGAATGATTCAGACTGTGAAATTGGGAGGCCATTGAGGAAACATGTCCAAGTAGCTATGATACACATTTCATCTTGTGGTTCATTGTTTTTGGAGTTAGACGCCATGGAAAATACGGTTTGTGGCTAGTTGTGAAACTAGTCTAAAACAAGTGTTTCGGGTAAAAACGCCATAACTTCTTCATAACAAATCCAAATTTAGTAAGAATAAATGTATTGGTTAGAGTAAAGTCTATAGTATTCTTTGTACAATTTTCATATCCATACAACAAATATTCTGTGTGGGGCACACTCTATAAGTTCACTCTCTAGAATAAGCCAAAATTCGATAAGGTGTGTCATTTTTAGTATAACTCATTTTCTGATAGGTTCCAAGTAGTGAAATCTGGAAGAATTGCATAAAAGACACTAAAGAACATTATGTACCATTTTTAGAGTTTGATTCATTATAGGTACATAGTTATGATTATTTCAAGTTAGGGTTATTGACCAATCCAAAACTAGTCATGTGAGACTAAAGTAAAATTTGATGAAAATGTCAGTCTCTTATTAAGGAAGGTTTGCAGGTATGCAATCATATACACCAGGTCTATTACAGAGTTACAAATCATATTTGGATGATGAAATTGATGAGGGAGTTTGGTTGAGGTACATGTTGGGTACATGGTTGAGACAAGTAGTTGATGAGTTGGCACCAACATGAGGTGTATAGTTGATGATGTTGGTACATCTTGATGAGTCATAGTTGATGAGTATTTGATACATGATTGGTATATACTTAGTACATGGTTGGAGGCACTTGTTAGTAGTATTGTTGACACATGGTTTATGGATTATGCAACATACTTGTACTGGTATATTATTAGAAGCACATATTGATCTTGGTGATGATTATGAGTTATTGTGTTATGCTTGGTTGATGCATATATTTGAGAGTTGTCATGGTGATTGATCTGATTTGGTTAATAAGATTGATGAGACAGGTTGTTGTGATAGGTTTTTTGGAAAGGTTGTTGTGACATGTTATTTGTACAGGTTTGGTGCATGGTTGATGCACTTGTTTGTGGTACAGGTTGAGGTATAGGTTGGTGCATGGTTTATGCACTTGTTGGTACAGGTTGATTATAGATTGAGGTACAGGTTGATGCATGGTTTAGGTTATTGGTATAGGTTTTTTGGTGTAGGTTGATTGGTACATGTTTATAGCAGTATATCTCACAGTGATAGTGTGATAGTGGTTCCATCATTCTACTTCTACGTCAGGGCTGTTGGACGAGGCAAGGATAGGTAGTTTTAGCCACCTTTTGATTGTAGGGGGAGAACTTAGGGTGTTGTAGCCTCCTTCTGGTTGTAGCGAGAGAATTAGGGAGTTGGAGCTTCCCTCGGGTTGTAGCCTGAGAAACTAGGGGGTTGGAGCCTCCTTCCAGTTGCAGCTGGAAAACAAAGGAAGTTGGTGCTTCCAATTAATTTAATTATTCAAGACATATAAGAAAAAACATTTTTTGGTTTTCTCCCGCTTTGGGTTTCCACGTAAAAAAATTGGTGTACTGTGTATGTGTATGATTGCTCATTTCTTCATTGTTTATTTACTTGCATTTATTGGATGATAATGTTACACTGATATAACACTTGTATTATATGGTTAAAAAAGATTAAATTTCTCTATTACATATTCACCCCCCTCTCAGTAATCCAACATTCAATACCTTAAATTAAAAATTAAAAAAAATGAAAATAAATTCAAAAGAAAATAAGAAACTATGATTATTGTAACATGATGTATATAACTTCCTCTCATTTTATTTTTTTGTATGCATAAGCTTTTGTTATCCTTCTTTATTCATTTTCGTAATTCATCTTTTTTTAACTAAAAGACAATTTATTAAAATAGCAATCCTTTACACTATTTTATAATTAATTTTTGGTAGTTATTAAATCAATTTTTTGTTTATTAAATTACTCTTTTAATTAATCATTTAGGTACTAACCTTTCCTAACTTTTTACCTAAATGATTAATACACTATTTTATAAGTAATGTTTTATAATTAATTTTTGGTAGTTATTAAATCAATTTTTTGTTTATTAAATTACTCTTTTAATTAATCATTTAGGTACTAACTTTTCCTAACTTCTGGCTATTTTTGTCTTCGCTACTTCTTGATAAAATAAATATAAAATAAAATATTTTTATTTTTTAATCCTATTGGTTGCATTCTCTTAGTTGTTTAAATTCATTTAGGATTTAATTTTGTTATTACAAATGTATAAAATTACATATAAAAGCATAAAATTTATAAATTACATAAAAATCAAATATTATTAAAAAGTAAAATTGCAAGGCAAAGGAATTTACACTTGGACCCTAGGTTAGGGGAAATTTGGCCTTTAGTTCAATGTGTCTTCTTGTCTGGGGCTTTAAGCTTAGGGTGATATTTGCGTCTCTTCCCGCCTAGCCCCACGGGAGGTTGAAATGTTGGTCTTGGGGACTCTCTAGTCCATTGACGTTGATAGTGTCTTTCCAGGAAGAATGTCGAAGTGTTCATTCTAAAATATTACTTGCCAAGGGAAAGCCCGAACCCGAAGGCCCTTTTCTCCTACACTCATCTCACTACACTCCAACTCGACAACTATATTCTCACCTGTATTCCAACCCAATTTGTTGGATTTAAACATCTCTTGTATTGCACCTTCACATTCATGGAACTAACAGATGAATCTTTAGCCATATTTATTTCACATTGCCCTCTTCTTCTAAAACTTCGCTGATAAGATTGTGTTGTCTTGAGAGAACCTATTATTTCAATTGATTTTCACTGCAACTGCAGAGACTGTAACAAGGAAACCTTGCACATGTTATTGAATGAGCGCTACCAACAACGATAAGGATAAAGACAAAATCTTCTCAATCTATATCTGTTATAGGTTTCTTTCATGGGATCTTCGTAGAGGAGTATGGATTCTTTCATATCACTATTCAGTGACTCTAATAGGCCTTCTCAATTATCGCTACCCTTAATGGATCTCACTCATGGTCATCATTTCAATGTGATGGACAGACACACTACTTCAAACATGGTAGTAATTCACTCACTCAAACTATCTACTCTCTTACTTTCATAGGTCCCATTTCTTTTCCATTTCCCTAGGCCCTCCTGTGAGGGATTCATGCCTAGTCCTACTCTGATACCATGTTGACTTTTCATAAGAGATGATATTGTCCATGTATATTATTATTTAATATGAAAAAGGATCACAATTAAAAGATAGATATCCACAGAACAACAAGATATATCCTTAGGGAAACCCTCAAGGGGGAGAAAACCCTGCAAACTTTCCTCAGTATATATTCCTCCAACATGTACAATGTCATACAATTCTCTTTAATGAAATCAAGACCAAAGAGACCTAGACACGAACCAAGAATAGCCTCCTAGATAAGTGTGTACTACTCTCTTGTACTTATGTTCAAATGAGTGATCAAAATGACTTGATATAACCTCTATGTATATTCTAAAAGACCTAAAAGACATGACTTATCAATAAACCCTTTCACAATTACACTTAGGAATAACCAATACAATTAAACTTTGGAATAACTTTCGAAATTACATAAAATCTCAATATGTTGTGTGATGGAGGTAGGCCAAAGGCCAAAGAGGAAAAGCATGGTGTGTTTGGGAAAGAAAGTGTGCACAAGAGAATCAACAACCAGAAGGAAACATAACACACACGCATGCAAGGAAGGCGTGCATAAGGGAAGCGACAGTTGGAAGGAAGAACAACACATGCGCATGCAGAAGAAGACCTAATGACGGTAGGGTTAGGGTTTTGGTAAGGTATTATAAACGGCTAAAAAGACCAGAATGTATAAATATAGATGTTTAGGCATCATGGTTGGGTCACTTTGGAGTATTATTATGTTGTTGTAAGTTACGCATGAGTTGATGCAATATGTAATGTTTTGTTGTAAGACCTATTTTGTAAGTTGTTGAGCTAGAAGAGACAAGAGAAGGTATATCTTGAGGATTAGATTCCAGGCTGAGGAGCCTAGTGCGATGCAGTTCACCTCATATAGATCCTACCCATCAGAGGGGAGTTGTAAGCACCCGACGCTATAGATGTGAACAAAATATAATAAAAGAGTTGACGGACAAATCTTTGTGGACGTAGCCCCAGGAGGGGGTGAACCACGGTAATATCTGTGTTGTGTGATGAATGTTTGTGTGTCTCTATTGTCTTAAGAAGTTATTATTATGTTGAATGCACAAATTATTATATTGTCTATTTAAGTGATTTTGAAATACTGAAGGAATAAGCCTATGGATTACTACATAAATCATGAATAACAGTATGTTGCATTTACAATTCATAATAATGGTTCAACATTTAGCCCTCTTATCTCATACTCAATCCTAGGCTATAAAAACATGATTATTACAGCCACCCATTAAATCTATCTCGGGTGAGACTGCGCAATGAATTCTATGTGTTGTGTTGCCTTCTAGTTTACCAAGACGGCCGATAGTTTGAGAGGCTTTGCTGGAACCCCGAATAGACATGAACCCTGGGTCAATAAACTCTGACAGTATAGGAGAGAAGTAACCAACAAATGGCTTCGTTTTTCGTTGGTAGGAACAAGAGACGATTGAGTAGAGAAGATAACTCAAAGATATGTTGGAAGTAGATTAAGAAAAGGTTAGGGAAGAGACCAATGAGCCATTCAGAGGCAATGTTGAGGCCGTGGAATCCCACAAAAGCAGAGATCGAAACTTGGCTAAGAAATAAAGAGCTAGAGTTTGCACAGAAAAACAATAGAAACCCTAGACTAACACCTCACAAATATCTTGAGAAATACGTGTTTACTGATTTACATGAAGTCTTTTTCTATGATTTTCCACATCTATTACAGGAGTGGATACTAAGGTTGAAGGATAATCACACAATGAATAGGATTCGACAACTAAAGTGGACCCTAGTATAAATTGAGAAGCTTCAACAGACCAACAACAAGTTCACCCACGTAGTAGACTTTTGGCTTGATAGTATTGTGGTAGGTTTTATCACAAAGTTTGCAGTAGACACATTGAAGTCGTACAACGCAGCAGAGCAAGATTTTCTACGGGGACCTCGAGGAAGGTACATTTGATCACTCTATACTTCGATTAAGATATTTATATATAACAAAGGTGTAATGACAATGGAATAAGACAACTAAACTTCCCTACGTGCATGGGGGAAGTGGGGAAGAACTAACAGAAAGAGGATAAATGGAAGGAGGAAAGGATAAGGGAAAGAAGGAGGAGGAACTCCTGGACCTGATCAGTATGGATGATGACCATATCAAGTGGATCTTGGTGACAATGGGAAAGATGCGTAGTGGAGCACCCTACCAATACAAGGTGAACACCAAGAAGAGAGCTATAGCCGCAAGGGAATTCTTGGCGAGTGATGAGGAAGAGGTAGAGCATCTTCGGGCTGTGGAGAAGATTGAGGAAATCATGCACACAAAATACGAGCGAAAGATGAGAGGTCCAAGAGAGGGAGGAGAAGGCAACCATCTTATCCATATTAATATCAGTGTGGAACCCATAAACCCATGTGCGACTAATACACCAAAGATAACACAACCATTTAGAAAAACGAAGTTCAGAAGTAGTTAGACACTAGGAAGTACATCCACACAAAGAACATCAACTAGAGGATCTAGTTCAAGCAGCACTAGTCAATTATCTACACCACACAGAGGTAGTTGTTCATCATTCAAAATTGCAGGTCACGATCTCACCATAAGGTTACCCGAATTTCGATGAGAAGCAATAGAAGACCCTAAGAAACATTTGTTTATTTGTGCAAAGATCTGGGAAGCAAAACAAATCACTGATGAAGATACCTGTAATATCCCTTGGCCGAACCCAATTGTAAATATAATATAAGTGTACTTAAGTCGGTGAGTTGTTTTGACATCATTTTGTAATGCATCTTTCATGTCATAGTGCGCACATGAACTGCACAGTAAAATGATGTAGTATGCACATACCCGGATACCACGCGTAGTAACTAAAGTGTGCGTAGTATGGAGGATAGTGATCCTCATGTATATGATATGTGTTATAGGCTGGTGAGCTAGTTATTATAAGTTGGAATGCTTATGTTTTGGTATTAGGCCAGAACGCCTAGATGTTAAAGGCTAGTGCACCTAGTTTGTACATGTCTCATTATTAATATAAAATACATCGTTGCACACAGACCGACCACGATAAAATATATGGGGGACTGAACTTCACCAGTTAGGGAAAGGGAGGGCCAAAAGTCAAGTGAATATTATATTAATATTTCCTAAAACAGAAAGTATGGATAATTATTTTATCCTAAGTTCTAAAGTTAGGGACAGGTGGACCAAAGTAACTTTCGATATGACAAGTGTCAAGTTGGGGACATGCATTCATATCGTGGGGACTTAGCTCTTTTGGTCACTTTTCAGGGAAATTATGCCTGGAAGTTGGATCATCATTCTCACCATCACACTTTCATGATCAGTTTGATGATGATTCCTTCCATCACTCAGTTATCTAGTCACTGATTCCATGACCATTGTCACTCACGCAGTCCGTTATCCTTGAGACATCCATTTCACCATATCTCAACCTGTTTCCATAACCCTTTCCGGTTGGTGTACCTGGTTAGCTTGGAGCAGGATTGAAGAAGCAGGTTGTCATGCCCATGAGAAATTCTCTGAGCGAGAGAATTGTTGGGGATTGATTCCTGAAGGTGATAAACTGCAGCTATATTGCTCTAAGACTTCTGGTCCAGCCTGTTGTTGAAGCCTTGGAAGGGAAGTGGGGAATTCGAGGGATTGTTGAGCAGAGAAGGGGCACACTTCCTTGGGTAGGATAGGCATATGGGGAATGAGAAGTTGTAGGCTATTAGTTGAGTGAGCACCTAAGACAAAGTCTTTCCTGTTGTCCATGAGCCTTAGACTAGTTAATAACCCTTTACCTGGGTGGAGTTCAGTCCCAGCCGGGGGTGACTCACTGTTGAGAGTGATGAACAATGTAGTCTAAGTCTGGGAGGTTCGTGGACGGTCTGTACGTAGTTGGTCACAATATTTCCAAGATAAGTACCAATTGTATGATAAAATGATATGTTGCATTGTTATTTACATGATTATGTTACATTTTATCATATATGTGATTATAATTGCCTGTATGTTTATGGGAATTTTCATGTATATGCTTAATATCCATGGGTAATGTCATTTCAGTATAAATTCATATATTACAGAATGTAATTGTTTGTTTATGTTTATATGTAAAGCTTCTGCAAGAGTGTTGTATGTATATTTATAAGTTAAATACAGTTTTAATAGAAATTGTATGTGGCATAACTCAGTTGATTATTGGGTATGTTACAGTATGTTTCACAGTAAGAGAATGAAAGTGTTCCCTAGAGTAGCATGGCTGGTTTGTTTAGAGCTGGGGATGCTACCAATTCGTGTCAGAGCATGAGAGATTTCTCTGGAGTGGCATCCCCCAGCCTGCGGGTGGTCGGGGAAATGTTACAAATTGGTATCAGAGCCTCAGTTTCAACACTAAGCCTGGATGGGCCAGAGGGGTTCAGTTAAAGTGAATATTCACAGAAGAGTAACTTCGATGTGACCAAAATTCAAGTCACAGAGCGTCCATGGAAAATGTTGGCATGCTGGCGTGCGCGGTAAATTTTGGCACCGCTCGAAAAACATTGGCGTGAAAGAGTGTGGGGTAAATGGTGGCATCGCGCGGAAGATTATTATGTGTAGATGTACATGTTGAATTTATCCCTGCACGGTGAGCACACAGATAGTAATGTGCACATGGGGTGCGCAAGTATTGCATAACACATAGGAGTTTGTTGGTACTCACATAGTATTTGTATAAGTTGTCTCGCGACAGTGTATTCAATGGTGTGCGCAGATTATTGTGTGTGATGGAACCTATTTAACTTTGACATGGTGAAATGCATAGGGAGAAATGCATGTAGAGTATTGGTGCACGATACCAAAACTGTGCATAGTGGATATTGTGCACAACGCAAAAAGTAGCGCATGCAAGTTGTCGGCACGACGGAGAAGAAATGCATAGTGGATATAGGTGCGCAGAAAAGTGTTTTACCTTGTGATGTTGCTATGCATGATAAATATAAATGTACAGGTCAAATTTTAGTGTGCACGAAGTCGCTTGGAAGGCGATGAGTCTAAGTTTAATTTGCATAATATTAGAAGAAAAAGAAACACACAACCGTATCGAAGCATTAATTAAAAAGAATTCTGAGTTTTATATTCCTCCGATTCAAACAGATGAAAGTGAAACATAAACTTACAAGAAAAACATACTATAAAAAAAAAACAAATCTCATAACACCACCAGATAGAATTTTGTAATAAACAGTCTAAAAATCCGCTTCTGTATTTATATAATCGTATTAATCACAAAATTACAAAAAGGGATGATAGCAGTTATCCTGTTGTAAAAAGGACCATTTAAGAACATGCCTATCATCTCTAGTGCTTCTTACCTCCACTATCAGCTGTTCAAAAATTCATTGAAACATACTTAATAGTTGAAGACTCACTTCAACTTAGTGATCTCCTCCTTTAAAGAATCTAACCAGACCAGTTGATTCTCTCCAACACTTTCAGCCGTTTCAGTCGTGGATTCCTCCTTCTTATGCTGCTTTCTCCTTTTCTTCTTAGCAGATGGCCTGTTGATGACTAAATCCTTCATAGTGGGATTCAGCCTGACTTCCAACTGCGATTCTCTAACCGAGTCTATATGGAATTTAGTCACTAGAATGTGCACAAGGACCCTTTCCTCCTTATTCGCAGGAAAGTATAGCATGTTGCCTGAATAACCAGTCTCAATGGATTTATCCTTGTCCATGTATCTCAGGTTGTGGATACCGAAATGATTTTATAGAAAGCAGAAATTCAAGAAATTTGGAGATTACTTCAGTTATGGATACCCAGATACCTTCATACTTGAGGATTGATAATTATAGAATTCCAACTATGAAGCACAGACGGATTACGTACAAGAGAGTTGGGTTTCCATGCTCGAATAATCCATTTTGAATGATTAACTTTTGAGTTCATTACATGGTGTCGTTCAGTTGATATCGCATGGTTGCGAAGTACCAAACAAGTGAAACAGGGTGATCTGACTAGCCTTCTCCTACTCCACGAGTGGTGGATTTGACATGTTGAGACACGCGATACCGCGTCTTGGCGAAAGTGGTTTCGATAAACCACATTCTTGCGCAAATGTATCTCTGAAGGCACCGCACGTCTATGTTTAAAGACTTTGGTATTATCTAGAGTTGTCATGGTGATAACACTAGGAAATCGGGAGAGATAATTTTGATGTATATATTGAACCAAAATGGTTCATATTTTTCATGAATTATTGAATTGTTAGCCTGATAAGTTTCGATGGCTGGACGTTTTGCAGAATTAACAACTAGATCAGATCAGACCAGTGCAGAGTCCATAGGAATGGAAGAAGTATAGGGGAATTACAGACAGAAAGAGGAGATCATATGGGTGGATGTCCATTTGGGCATTGAATAAATAAACTCCAATAGACATGGAGAAGAAAGGAATGAAAACATGAATATGGCTAAGACCATTAAGAATTTGCAGAAGTATGTCCAAATCCATAAAGCTGATAATGAAAGGATTATGAGAGCCAAAGAGTAGCAGGATGACTTCAACATGAATTTATTGGGGGGATTAAACATAATATAAAATAAATTGGTTAAGGAGAGTGGCTCAAGCAAATCTAGAAGTCACAAGCCTTCAAATGAGAAAATAAAAGAAAAAAGTGTTAGTAGACATCACCATCATTTCCCAAGGCATTCCAATAAGAGAGCAGGTAATAGCTCAAGTCTATCCCTCGTCAGAAGGTATAAGAGGTCTGGGGTGGATGAACTGCGAGGATAAATGAACAAAATCAAACCTCCTACATTTGATGGTGAGCACAAGAAGGATGAAGATGCATAAACATGGTTGTTGGGCATGAGAAAGTATTTTCAATTACATAATTATTCTTCTCATGTAGAAGGTAGAATTGCTATCTATCAACTCAAAGGAAAGGCCTCCATGTGGTGGGATCAACTTGTGCAGGTGCAGCACATTGAAGAGAAAAGTGCTACTTGGAGGGAATTCAAGAAGTATTTTGAGAAGAAATACTTGACTAAAAGATACTATGACAAGAAAATGAAAGAGTTATTTGAACTCAAGCTTGGAAGTATGGCTATAGATGAATATGAGAGAAGGTTTTTGAAACTACTGAAGTATGTCTCTTTCATCAAGGATGAGACATTCAAAATTCAAAGGTATTTGAGTGGATTGTCACCGTTTATCAGTGAAAAAATATAGTATGATGATCCCAAGACATTAGAAGAGGCCATAAGGAGAGATAAATGCCTATATGATCAGCAGAAAGCAAGGCCAGCTTTCCAAAAGACTTGGGAAGATAATAAGAAATTCAAGATGGATCTGAGGAAGAAGGGAGCTAAGCCACCATTCTTTAGAAATAATCCACAAGGAAAAAAATGCCTAAAGAAACCAGAACGATTGACACAAGGAGTCAAGGGCCAAGGCAGCCACCTATGCAATGTTTGGGTTGTAAAGGAGACCATAGGTTCAGAGATTGTCCTCACAAAGGTGAAAAATGAAGGGTTGTTCACAATGTACAACAAGCTGAAACAGTGGAGGACGTGGGCAGATATGTGCCAAGGATTTATTCATCCTTGGACAACAAGCAAGTAGAGTATCAGTCCCACATGATTGAAATGGAAGGTATGATCAACAACCAAACCATTGTTATTTTAATTGATTCAGGAGTTATTCATATTTATATAGACCCTAAGATGGTGGAAATTTTGCAATTGCCAAGAAGCAAGCATGGGAAATTCTGGTTGGTGCAACTGGCTACTGAAGCCAAAAGAAAATTTAATGAGATGGTTAAGGCATGCCTCATAGAATTGAATGGACTGAACACCAGGGCAGATTTAAACATCTTGCCTTTAGGTTCCTATGACTGTCTAATTGGGATGGATTGGTTGGACCAACATCACACTCTCTTAGACTATCACAACAAATATTTTACTTTCTTGGATGAGGAAGGGAAACTAAGGAAAGTATAGAGAATTCCCAGGGCAATAACCATTAGAGAAATTTCAGCATTGCAGCTAAAGAAATGTTACAGAAAAGGATGTCAAATAATTGCAGCTCATTTGGCAGAGACACCTAGAGATAAGGTGCCAAAATTGGAGGATTATGCAGTCTTGGAAGATTTTGAAGATGTGTTAAAGTATGTACCTAGACTACCCCCAAGGAGAGACATTTATTTCTCTATAAATGTAATGCCTAGAGCAGCGCCAGTATCAAAGACTCCTTACAGAATGAGTACACCAAAATTGAAGGAGTTGCAAATGAAGCTTGAAGAAATTATGAAGAAGTGGTATATACGCCCAAGCATGTCACCTTGGGGTACCCCAGTCTTGTTTGTGAGAAAGAAAGATGGAACACTAAGTTTGTGCATTGACTTCAGATGGTTGAATAAAGTGACTGTTAAGAACAAGTATCCTCTGCCAAGGATTGATGACCTCTTTGATCAATTGAAGGATGCAAAGATATTTTCAAAGATAGATCTCATATTAGGATACCATCAGGTAAGGATTAAAGAATAATATATCAGCAAGACTACCTTCAGGACAAGGTATGGTCATTATGAGTTCACAGTGGTGCCATTTGGGTTGTCAAATGCACCAGTGGTTTTCATGTGCTTAATGAATGATTTTTTCTGAGAGTATTTGGACAAGTTTGTCATTGTCCTTTTGGATGACATTCTTATATATTCCAAGTCATAGGAAGAGCATGAACATCATTTGAGGATGGTGTTGCAAGTATTAAGGGAGCGTCAGTTGTATGCCAAATTGAGAAAGTGCTCATTTTATCAGAAACAGATTCATTATTTGGGGCATATAATTTCAAAGGATGGGATATCAGTGGATCCTGAGAAGATAGAGACCATTAGAGAATGGTCAGCGCCAAAGAATGTGCCAAAGGTGAGATCATTCATAGGTCTTGTAGGATACTACAGAAGATTTATTGAAGGATTCTCAAAGATTGCACACCCAATCACTTATTTGCAAATAAAGGGAGTGAAGTTTCGATGGACACTGGATTGCCAGAAGAGTTTACCACACTTGAAATAATTATTGACAAGTGCTCCAATATTAAGGATCACAAACCCAGATGAAGACTTCATCGTATGCACCGATGCATGTAATGAAGAACTGGGTGGAGTCCTCAGTCAAAATGAGTTTTTCATATGTTATGAATCAAGGAAGTTGAAGGATCATGAAAGAAACTATGCCACTGATGATTTGGAGTTGGCATCCATAGTACACGCCTTAAGGAAATGGAGACACTACCTCATGGGAAAGATGTTTGAGTTAATAACAGACCCCAATGGTCTAAAATATTTATTTGATCAGCCAAATATAAATGCTAGGCAAAGCAGATGGTTAGAATTTCTAAGTGAATATGACTTTGATATAAAGCATATCAAGGGGAAAGAGAATAAAGTGGTTGATGCACTCAACAGAAAGGTGCATGAATTACATGCTACAACCATTAGCATGTATCAAACTGATATGAAAAGAAAACATTTGGAGGCTGCAAATGCAGATCTACAATACAGAGAATTTAGCAATGCTACAATAGGGTAAGATGCCACAAAAGGTGGATAATTATAATTTGGGAATAGATGGAATATTGTTGCGCAAGAACAAAATTTTTGTTCCAAATGTCCAAGACTTGAAACATATGATTTTGCATGAAATGCGTAATTTTCCTTATGCAGGGCACCCTGGATATCAGAAAACCATGGCAGCAATCAAGAGCCATTACTTTTGGCCATGTATGAAGAGAGAGATATCTGAATACATCACTAAATGTATGGAATGCCAGAAAGTTAAAGCTGAGAATAGGTACCCAGCAGGGTTGGTGCAACCATTACCCATTCCTGAATGGAAGTGGGAAGTGGTGACAATGGATTTTATTACAGGATTTCCTAGAACAGACAAGTTGCATGATTCGATCATGGTGGTGGTGGACAAGCTTACAAAAGCTGCCCATTTTATTCCACTGAAAACTACTCACAAGGTAGTAGATGTTGCTGAAATTTTTATGAAGGAAGTGGCACGATTGCATGGAATTCCTAAAACAATTGTGTCCGACAGAGACCCAAAATTCACCTCGGATCTCTAGAAAGGATTGTTCAAAGGATTCAAAATTAATCTGAACTTTAGTACATCTTATCATCCTGAGTCTGATGGACAAACAGAGAGGGTGAAAAACGTAATAGAAGATATACTGAGAATGTATGTGATGGACAAACCATCGAAATGGGAAGACTACCTACACTTGGTAGAATTCGCTTACAACAATGGTTATCATGCATCATTGAATATGAGCCCATTTGAAGCACTTTACAACAGAAAGTGCAATACTCTAGTGAGTTGGTATAATCTAGCTAATAGGACAATAGTTGGGCCAGAGTTGCTCAAGGAGATGGAGAACTAAATGATAAAAATTAAGAAGAATTTAAAAGTTGCCCAAGACAGAAAGAAAATTTATGCTGATAAGAGTAGAACCCACAAATAATTCAAAGTGGGTGATCATGTTTTCTTGAAAGTGAAAGCTAACAGGAATTCCCTGAAGCTGGGAAGCTACGCCAAGTTGGCAGCCGGATTTTGTGGGCCATTTGAAATCCTAGAGAGGATAGGTCCAGTAGCTTATATGATTGCATTGCCTGCATCTATGTCTGTTCATAATGTCTTCCATGTATCATTACTAAATAAATATATACCTGATGCTAATCATGTTATTGATTGGAATGTGATTCAAGTGGAGCAAGAAGGCGCTTTTCAAGTGCATCCGGTGGGCATTTTGGACTAGAAAGACAAACAGCTCTGGAACGATCCATAGGGCTTGTAAAGGTTCAATGGACCTGGTAAGGTCCTAAGGACACTACTTGGCAGCATGAGGATGCAATGCGGACAAAATACCCGCATATTTTTTAATATTTTGAAAACTCTGTTGTATATGGGTGTATGATGCACTGAGGATAGTGCATAAATAAGGGGAGGGGATTGTAATATCCCTCGGTTGAACCCAATTGTAAATACAATATAAGTGTACTTAAGTTGGTGAGTTGTTTTGACATCATTTTGTAATGCATCTTTCATGGCATAGTGCACGCATGAACTGCGCAGTAAAATGATGTAGTATGCACATACCCGGATACCACGCGCAGTAACTAAAGTGCGCACAGTATCGAGGATAGTGAGCCTCATGTATATGATATGTGTTATAGGCCGGTGAGCCAGTTATTATAAGCTAGAATGCTTATGTTTTGGTATTAGGCCGGAACGCCTAGATGTTAAAGGCCAGTGCACCTAGTTTGTACATGTCTCATGATTAATATAAAATACATTGTTGAGTGCAGACCGACCACGATAAAAGAGATGGGGGACTGAACTTCACCAGTTAGGGAAAGGGAGGACCAAAAGTCAAGGGAATATTATATTAATATTTCCTAAAGCAGAAAGTATGGATAATTATTTTATCCTAAGTTCCAAAGCTGGGGACAAGTGGACCAAAGTAACTTCTGATATGACAAGTGTCAAGTTGGGGACATGCATTAATATCGTGGGGACTTAGCTCTTTTGGTCACTTTTCATGGAAATTCTACTCGGCAGTTGGATCATCATTCTCACCATCACACTTTCATGATCGGTTTGACGATGATTCCTTCCATCACTCAGTTATCCAGTCACTGATTCCATGACCATTATCACTCACGCAGTCTGTTATCCTTGAGACATCCATTTCACCATATCTGAGCCTATTTCCATAACCCTTTCCGGTTGGTGTACCTGGTTAGCTTGGAGCGGGATTGAAGAAGCGGGTTGTTAGGCCCATGAGAAATTGTCCGAGTGAGAGAATTATTGGGGATTGATTCTTGAAGGTGATAAACTATAGATATAGTGCTCTGAGACTTCTGGTATGGCCTGTTGTTGAAGCCCTGGAAGGGAAGTGGGGAAACTGAGGGACTATTGGGTAGAGAAGGGGCACACTTCCTTGGGTGGGGAAAACATGTGGGGAATGAGAGGTTGTAGGTTGTTAGTTGAGTGAGCACCTGAGATGGAGTCTTTCCTGTCGTCCATGAGCCTTAGCCTGGTTAGGAACCCTTTACCCAGGTGGAGTTCAGTCCCAACTCAGGGGCGACTCACTGTTGAGAGTGATGAACAGTGTAGTCTAAGGATGGTAGGTTCGTGGACGGTCTGTACGCAGTTGGTGACAATATTTCCAAGATAAATACCAATTGTATGATAAAATGATATGTTGCATTGTTATTTACATGCTTATATTACGGTTTATCATATATGTGATTATAATTTCCTGTATGTTTATGGGTATTTTCTTGTATATGTTGCATATCCATGGGTACTGTTATTTCAGTATAAATTCATATATTACAGAATGTAATTGTTTTTTTATGTTTATATGTAAAGCTTATACAAGAGTGTTGTATGTATATTTTTAAGTTGCATGCAGTTTTAAGAGAAAGTTTATGTGGCATAACTCAGTTGATTATTGGGTATGTTACCATATGTTCCGCAGTAAGAGAATGAAAGTGTTCCCTAGAGTAGAATGGTCGGTTTGTTTAGGGTTGGGGATGCTACCAACTGGTGTCAGAGCATGATATATTTCTCTAGAGTGGCGTCCCCCAGCCTGCGGGTGGCCAGGGAAACGTTACAATACCAAACTTGTGCAGTTAGCGATTACACTAAGAGACCAGACACTAGACTGGTACATGAGTCTAGACGCAAACAGTGCCCCTGGGACAACAAGGACACTGGCAGACATTAAGAAGTTACTGATAAATGAGTTCTGTTATCACTCTGTAAATTTCCTAGAGGTTGAAAAAAGAGGAAATCCGCAAAGGTAACCTTAACCAACCACTTTTAGAGCTGGATTCTAGCCCTTCCAGCTCCAGAGAGGGATCTCTTTGTATGATTTAGCTTTGTTTACTTTTAAGTTTTAGGCTAGTTAAAGAAATCGTTGGTTTGTTTTGTTGTAAAAGGTTTTTAAATTTGGTTGAAACAAATTACACATCCATTGGGCTATGGGGTCTGTACTTAATAAAATCCGAGATGCAACCAGGAACACTGAAGAAATCTTTCACAAGGCAAGATAACAGGCTTACTGGATCTTTAATAAATTAAGTGATGGACGGAGGAAAGATCAAGAAAATAACTCCAATTAACAAGCACTTAAGAATCTCTTAACTGAAGATATTTAGAAGATGAACATTAAAATCTACAGAATCGGAAACAGGGTATCAGGGATAAATCCTGCAACATAACGCTATTCGTATAGATTAGTTTTAGA
>WSFP011448809.1:0-19916 GCA_009831015.1 Picea engelmannii | reverse complement strand
TTCATTACAATTTTTTTGTATAGGTTATAAATCCTCATCATATTTTGTTAAAGGTTCAAAATCTTTATCATGGGGGTCAAAATAATGTTATGTTGTTAGGAATGAGAGATATTTAGTCTTGTAAGAGGGGATAGGTGTAGTTATGTACATGTTTATAATGGTTGTCTCATAATTACCAGAGTTTGAAAACTATTTTTTCAAGTCAATTCCATCCAAAAATGCCAAAAGACAACTTTTTCAGGGCGCTACAGGAAGTTCCCACAACTCTCCACACAGGAAATATGCACTTGCTACATGAACACTTGTAGCAGCCTATTTTTCAACAAATGACATGATGCTGAGTTTTTTGTGATGGATGATGGTGAAACATGATAATGACACTATTCCACACCCTAAAATACACATAAGACACCTTTTATTATCTTCAGAAAAGAGTTTTGGAATAGTCTTCTATGAAAAAGGAGAAAACAAAAAACAAGGGATTTTCTGGAAATGTCTGTTTTTGCAGTCAAGTTAAAAATTAGTCTTTGACCAAATGGAGAGGAATTTGTGAAAAAAAAAGAGAATTTTCTTAAACACGAGCTCATATACAAAATCCTCTCTCACTTTTTACACAGGTGTCACTTTTTGGGAGATACAAACAGAGCTTTACAACTCATTTTTCAGATTTGAAAATACAAAATTTTTCCTATTTTAGTCATCATCTTTAGAAAAAAAGAAAGAGGTTTTTCTAAAGAACAAGCTCATATACAAAAACCTCCCTCATTTTTCACACATGTGTCATGGTTTGGGAGATACAAGTAGAGATTTACAGCTCATTTTTCAGATTTGAAAATACAAGAATTTTCTTGTTTTAGTCATCATCTTTGGGACAGATTACGAAGATATGGAGAGATATTTTGAAAAACTGAAAGATTTTTTCTCAATAACAAGCTCATATACAAAAACCTCCCACAATTTTTACACATGTGTCATGGTTTGGGAGATACAAACATATCTTTACAACTCATTTTTCAGAAATTCGCGATATGTTGTGAAATGGGACAGTTATCCCTTAGTTCGATTGCACACGTGCCAAGAGGAGGTGTCAAGTAAAGAGGACACATAGATTTTAAAGGAGGATATTTTTTCTAAACATCCTCAAATATTTGATCTGATTTGAATGTATTTAATGCTCTAAATTTCAAACCCTAGATAATAGGTATGGGACTGATTTTCAAGATTTTTTGTAATCTTGTTGATTTGACTAAGTGCAAATTCGATCCTAAGAGGTGTCATGTATGTCTATTTTGAGTAGATTAGATCTTAACTTGGAGGATCTAGTTTCTACATCATAGATCTATAAATCTCATGTAAAATCATATGTAAAAGGGGGAAAAAAGAGTCCAGAGGACTATTTTTTGCACTCTCTGGTTTTAATTGCAAATCTTTCCGAGTTATGAGCTCATTTGATTTATGTAAAGACTTCAACAGAGAATTAAATCCTTGGTTAGTGTGTGCCTGCTGTTGGAGCCGCCCTTGTTTTTCTAGCCCTTCGCAAGTTTCATTTTTAAATGCTTGAAATCTAAAAAAGGTTTTTTCGTTTTTCCTCTGAGATATCGATGATATCTGAAGCTAAGCACGCGAGCACGCGAGCAACGATGATTTTTCTACTCTCGAAACAAGTTCTACCTTTGGAAGAAATGTTTCCTCTTTTGGTTCTACTTCGGGATCTCGCAGGTCGGATACTATAATTCATGTAATCTCTATATCCCGAGTCACGAAGCGACGAAATCATTTCAACTTTCACTCAAGACCGTAACGAGGGTAAAGTTCTTCTTAACTCATGATTAGACGCCGTCGAGGTCTCGCGCCTCGGCGTTCGCCAAACCCAAGATTTTATTGTCATAACCCCGATATCCGAGAACACGAGGTCCTAATTCGATTGACTCGTTTCAAGGTTAAGGGTAAAAAGATAAACCGTAGTAAAAGATTCTCTCGGCATTTCGCCACTCAGCACTATCTTTTTCAAAAGTTACCGCGTCTAAGCCCCGACTCACGAAGTCACGATGTAATTATAACGTGATTAATTAATCAATTAATCCTAGATTATCTTCCCCTTAATTAAGTCATATTATCGCGATCTCGCGGCTTCGCAACTCGGCATATAAATCTCCCAGAAACTTATCTTCGAAGCTACGAGTCGCGATATGGCGAAAGTGATAATTATAAAATTAATCGAGCCTCGGATCACGATTACCTTTTTATTAACCAAAATCGCTCTTCGCAGTCTCGAGTGTTAAAGACTCAATATGTTAAAGAAAAATCTCCGACATAACGAGTAGCGAGATATTGATTAACGTTGGCAAGATTGAATTAATTAAACCAAAACAGGACAGATCCCGCGTTTCGATGCTTGCATGATTCACGAGGAAAACCTTTTCATTCCCTACGCCAACTGACTTTGAAACAACCAAAATTTATGACATTAATGAGGAAATAGGGTAAATCTATGAATATAAGATCGGATTTTTACGACAACAATTTATTTCTAAATATGATTGGACAGGCTTGTTTTGAAAGGTACCGATTTTTCAAATATATGTAAGAGCTACGTTTCATTATAACCAATGCATTTTCATAGCATGCAGAGCTCATCACTTCTGAGTAAACTGACTTCTGTATGTATACGCAGTTCTATCGCAGAAGAGCTAAAATGCGAGCTTCATCCATGGCTCCGCGGAAAGCAGCAAAGGCAAATGTTGAGGTTTCAGGACAAGGCCCAGACAATGTCTCCGATACTTCACCCCGAAGTATCGACTCAGTCCCTAACTGGTCATTTGTTTCAAACATCCTGCAATCAGAATTGGTGGATTATTTCGACGACTCTGACGACAATGAAAGAGATGATATAAACACCAAGTACAAAATAGTCGTCCAATCCGGAATGCACAGAGTAGCAGCCATGCCATGGTTGCTTCCATATTATGACATGGTCTGATGGACGTTGGATCATGTGGACATACCGACCAAGACTATCATGGACGAGCAGAGAGTCACCATCGGGACTTTTAGGCCTGAGCATCTGCAAACCATGTATAAGCTACCCACAACGTCCGACTACACATATGGCACTGAGTTCTTAGAGGAATTCAAGGAGAAGGAGTGCACACAATATGATAAAACCATGTCCAGTTTGATAAAGGATTGGGTTTCACGCACCGCGAAGTTCAGAGATGATAACCACGGTGTTTATTCAATCACTTCGTTAGAACCGCAGTATAAATATGTGGCCATGATGACATGCCGGCTATATGGGAGAGAGGACACATCACATTTTTTCCTTGCATGGGTACCTCTAATGTTTTGGGTCGTAGAAGGTTGTTCTTTTAATTGGGCAAAGATGATTTCGGATAGCTTGACCAATCGGGTCACAGAGTATCGGGAGCAGAAGGAGAGTGGGAAGGCGTCGTCATTCTTCATGTCCGCGTACATTATGGATGCACTTTGTTCTATGACACCATTTCCATTGATGAGCTGGAGTTGGACTCCGGCCGAAGACGAACCCATACATGTATATCATGCTAAATTATGGGAAAACAAAGCAGAAAAGTTTGCATATGAAATTTTCAACTGGGTGATGGTTCCCCTGTATGTCGCCATTTTTGGTCACCCACCGCCCCGGATCTCGGACAGCATAGTAACAAATCTAAGCAGCATCGTAGATTGGTATGTAGAAGCTGAATTTTCATACTTCAGAGTTTTTGGGGCCTCTGTTCCCCCACATGCTCTACCATTGTTCATTCCAGACAAGCTGGCTTGTCGCGAGGTTGCCCGACAGACGGTAATTGGCGGTGTGAGTAAAGAGCTTAAATGGTACTCAAAGAAGGTATGGCCATCTTTTCCCATTCGTTTGAATTCTTATTCTTTAGTAGATTTTGGGCATGCCAAAGCCGAGGCTGCAGCCCTGGAAGACTTAAATTTGGTCACCATCGAATACAAGAAGCACGATCCAGAGAGGGTCGTGAGCAATCATTTAGCTAATTGCGGGCTCAACAGATTTGAGCATGAGAATTCACCCTCGGATGACATTTTCCAAGGAGCGAGGTCTTATGAAGAAATTCTCGCTTGGATTCAATCATTGGCACCCGAGGAAAGAGCCGATGTCCTGAAGTTCTAGGAACATCGACGTAGCTGTCTTCCCGCTGTGTTGCGAGGCGAGGGTTCAGGCATTTCTGAGACAAAACAGAAGGATGCCAAAGGTTCTAAGGATGCAACTCCTGACCAAGGAAAACACCAGGACGAGGGAGAACAAACAAAGAATCCAGAAGCAGTGAAAAAGACCCCAGACTCGCCGAAGAAACAAAATCTCGAGACAGAAGTAAAGACTCCAGAACCGCCGAAGAAGCAGATTCCGGTGGACACCCCGGGAAAATCGGCGAAACAGATTGGAGAGCCCATCACATCAGTCACCCCCTTGCAGTCGACGCAGGGAAATATCAATGAGGGCTAGATATTCAACGAAGAGCTGAGGCCCATAAGAGTAGAAGAACTCCCTCCAAACAAGTTTTTCTTCGATAAAAAGAGGAAGGCAGTAGTGAAAAGAGAGTTTTATCAAGAAGGAGAGTCGACTGCAAAGAAGTATAAAATAATGACCGAGGGAAAGGATAAAAAGAATGAGCAATTCGCTACTGAAATAACAGGCACACTAGGAGCCTACGCCTCAGCGAATCAATTCTCAGTCGAGCTCCTAAAAAACCAACTTAAAAGAAAAAATCGCCTAATTAAGACCCTTGAAGCTAGACTGGCCACAACAACGGAGAATGCTAGAGATCAGGCGAGCATGGGAATGGAGCAGGCCAGATTGGTCGATAAAAATGAAATAGAGATTCTCAAAACTAAGCTTGAGCAAGCACAACTGGTGGTCCGAGACGGTCGGATGCAAGCGAGCCAGCAGAGGGAATTGATTGAACAGCTGCAGGTTAGGGTGGAGATCACCGAGAACGGAATGATAGACATCGGGATGTTCAAATCCCAGGCGATCGAGATTCGGAGCAGAATCTTTTCGGCACAACAAAATTTCTCGCCAAGGTGGGAGCGATCCGGGAAAACTGTCTATTGGTAAATCAGGTTTACAAGAATTTATCGACCAGAGAAAGGGATGCAGTAGCGGCTCGGGTCGCTTTCCAGGAAGCGGTAATAGCCACGAACAACAGGGTTTCAATGGGTACTCCCAGATTCACCATTTCAGAGCAAACCCGAGGGAACATTCTGTTAAAGGAATGGGAGCATAACATCGCCGAAGGCAAGCAACAAGCCCAAAAGATAACCAATTCCTTGGAGGAGGCCTTTAATTCTATAGACGACGAGCTGCTGGGCATTGACAACGGAGGTAATGCCGAGGCGTTGATACAAATGAATGTGGAACATATCTCGCTTGATCTGTAAGAAAAGGAAGAAAGAGATTCAACTGATATCTCTCAGATGACTATGGTGGACATAGTCCAAGTTGATAAGTGCATGATCAAACCTAGTGCACAACTATGTGCCATAGACATCATTGATGGGCAGATGGAAGACAGGCTGCAATAGTTAGCCCGAGAAATTTACTTCTTCGAAGCCAGTTGTCAGGCAGAACCATCTCGGTTAATATCTTAGCTGGTCGAAAGATGTGTTGCATGTACTGAGTCCGCGCGATGACCAACGTCTGGCATCAAGTGAAGACAGAGAAGGAGAAATGGAGCGATTTCTCTCTTCCCTGTCATAACCGAAATTTTGTGACTATTGAGTTTCTAACTGATTTGTAAAATTGTATAAATATACCACAACAAGAAATAAACGAGGCTGGACCTTTTTGTGTCGATTGTAACAGAGTTTTTTACATTTAAGAAGCTAATACAAGCAAATCTGAAGATTCTCAATTCTGTCACGACTGTGTTACAAGTTTGTTTCCTTGTATTTCATATTTAATTTCATTTCATATTCATAATTGATGTGCTTCGTTATACTTTAGTACGACCACTACTATAGCGAATGAATTTTGGTTTTCTGTAATTGTTTATTGTCTTTCCTCTGCACCAGCTATCAGCGGGTGTAAGACCAATCTGCATTTTCAGAATTCTACACATATTCTCTGCTACATCGGTTATTTCCTTACATTTTCCTCTTCTGTTTGTTTGTGAGATTCTCCCATGGTAGAAGCCTTACACTATAAACAACTAAATGTTTTTCTCCCACCTCACACCTTTTATTAAAATATAATACAGTTACGGGAAAGAGCCTTTGATTTTCATCCCTATTTTATTCATAAAACCGTAAAATCTCTTTTATTCGACCAAATCGAGACAACATTTAATCTCTCTTTGAAGTCTTTCCTGCTTTTACTGTTCCTCCATGACTGTCCCTGTACCAAAACAACCTAATATCGAACCCAAACTACCAGACCAAACGCATATCGCTTTAAACTTATTCGACACAATCCTTAAGACAGCTACTAACCGAGTCGAACTTGAGCGTTCATGGGCAGCCATTGAACAAGATATAACTATCCAGGAACAGTTGGAAGCTAGACAATGACAACGTAGGAATCTTCCCTAGTTTCCTTTACCGAAGGTTTACGCTTCTTTATTCTCCATCTATTACCCACTTTCGGATGCCTTGACACTGTACTTTTAAGCCTTAAGTACAGATTCAGGAACAACATCTTTCTGGCGCCGTTGCCGGGGACCAAAGTTACAAAACCTTTTTCCCTGGGAAAACGACATTTGTTTTCGTTGAAAGTCTTACCCTTTGATAGTGAATAGAGAGTACACACCTTTTAAGGATTTTTATCTTTCACTTGGAGACTCCACGAGAAATAAACTGGCATCCGGTCGAAGGAATACCAGAAAAAACCTAGATGGTAAGCAAATTACGCCCGTTACCGATCCCGAAAAAATTCTAAAGGCGAGAGGCTCTTTTAAGCTAACCACTGCAGAACTTAAAACCCCATCACTAAAGGCTAAGAGTCCTTCCGAACCCTCAACTTCACTCAGTCCTCTCTGTGATGCTAAAGATTCAACACCATTCTGCTCCAAAATTAGGAGTGAGATTCATCCAACCGTCCCCTTAGCACACAAAGGAAAGGGCCCTCTTGAAAGTTCGTCGGTTTTTGAAATACCATCTTTTCTTCAGTTGAATTTCCCGACTTCACCGAATTATGAAGAGTGTGTTACACACTTGGTTCCCACTCCCGTTGGTTCTCCCAATTTCCTCTCTTGCAAATCCGAGGAACCGAGTCCTCGCGTTCCTTATCTTTCCTCATCGGATTTTCCTCTTCGCGAAGAAAATAAAGATTCCCTTTTAATTTTCCAAAACCCCCTTTACAACTTTCCACAAACAATGATGGCAGCCGCCGGAGGAGGAGGTGGAGGGTTTATAGGAGGAGGTAGAGGGTTTATCAGAGGAGGAGGGGGATGAGCCCCTCTAGGAGGAGCTGGAGGCCAAGGGCCTGCTCCCCCTCCCAGATTCTTTGTGAAAGTTGCAGCCAGATACGCTCCATTAGTATTGCCCGTCCCTCTACACGATCTTCCAGAAAATTACATAAAAAGTTTACTGAAATTCACCGGGGAGGGGGATCTGACCGCGGCTGAACATATAAATTTTTTCGACCAATTCACAAATATCTTCGGTTTCGAATATGAGGATGTATATTCGAGACTTCTTGTCCAAAATTTTGAAGGCCAGGTCTGAACTTGGATTCGGAGCTTGCCCGCAGCATCTATCCTGTCTTATGACGCTTTGGAAGATGATTTCCTCAAACAATGGGGTGAGAGAAAAGACCATCTCTATTATTTAACCGAATTTGGGTCTTTGAAGAAAAAGAACTCAGAAACAGTCATGGAATTCATTCAGAGATTCAACAAACTGTACAATAAAATCCTAGCCGAAGTTAAACCATCCCAACCCGCGGCCAAAGTGACTTTTGCCAGAGCTTTCAAGCCGGATTTTGCACTACTTTTGCGAGAGAAAAGGGGGGCCACCTTAAACCGAATGCAGGACGATGCGATAGAAATAGAGTCTAATATGATGGCTTCGGGTAAGCTTAGAGCTAAATTAGAAACTGGAAACCGAGAGACCAAACGCTTTAGAGAACAAGCTGGTCCTTCAGGGTCAAATAGATCCGCAGATGATAGGGTGGACGATATGGCCCGAGTGATTAAAGAATTATCAAATAAAATAGCTAGAATGGAACTCGAACAGGCCAACGCTGACTCTTACCCCAAAAAATATTTCAAGAGGAACCCAAACCCAAACCCCCCGAACCAACAAAGACAAATAAAAAATGAAGATAAAAAAATACAAGCTCCCTTAAAGAATGAAAATTTTATAGGAGCGAACGATTTTCAAGACTCAGGAGATTCAGACAACGATGTCACAAACTTCGGTGATGACTGTACTCAACCCTATCTGACTCGTGAATACTATGAAAAATCTTTAAACACGCCACAACCGTCTAATGAGGGTGAAGAAGGTGACCACACTGATCTCTGTGGATCTCAACCAGAAAATGAGATGATAATGGCTGAGTTTCAACCCAAGTACAACTTAAGATCTAAGAATAAGCCCACTTCAACAACTCAACCTAAGAAAATCCTTCAAAGAGGTCAAGCTTATGATCCTCCTTCGGCCGAAACCCTATTACCCAACAACAAAACTAAAGTGGTAAGCACTCAGGAGTCCAAGGTGAAAAAAGTTGGAACTCAAACACCAGAAACTGAACCAGTAAATAAAGTTGCGTCTTCAACTAGGACCATGAGTGATAAAGAGGTCCAGACAAATAAGCCGGAAAGGAAGAATTCAGAAGTCTCAACCAGAGAAACAGACAAGGTGAGCGGAGCTTTCAGTTTTGAAAATGAGTTAAACAAAATTAAGATACCAATCCCTTTGGTAGAATTAGCGAAAAACCCCATTTATTGGAAGCAAATTACCAAAGCGATGGGTGTCTCTGAGCTAGAAAGCCAGTCTGATGTTATAAACTTGGAAGATGACAGACCTAACATCACCTTTGGTCCCCATTTCGAAGGGTCCAAAGAAACCATTGCTCCCTTTTATATCACTCTAAATGTGTATGATCAGTTGCTGCATAATTGTATGCTAGACTCCAGAGCTTCCCATAATGTTATGCCCAAGATTATAATGGACAAGTTGGGTCTCCAGATCACAAGACCTTATGGAAATATGTACTCTTTTGACTCGAGAAGGGTTAAATGTATGGGGATGATCAAAGATCTGGTAGTTACCCTGGTGCAGGTCCCGGTTAAGAGTATCCTGATGGATGTGGTTATCGTAGATATTCCCCCTAAGTATGGCATGCTGTTATCTAGGTTATGGGGAGCCAAGTTGGGGGGTTCTCTACAGTTGGACATGACATATGCCACAATCCCTGTGTTCGGTGGTCAGTTCACTCGGTTGTACAGAGAAACAAGATTAGCATATACAGTCAGTGACCCTCAAAACCCAGACAACTTCCCTATTTACATTGCGGACCAAGATCTGGGAAATTGCATCTTGTCTTTTGATGATGGCTTGGAGGGTTGTCCAGAGGAAATCGATATAAAGCAAGAAGAGTCAAGTCAAATGACAGAGGATCCATGTAACACCGGAGTTTGGAAAATGTATTTTGATGGTGCTTCATATTCTGAAGGGGCAGGTGCGGGAGTGCTTTTGGTGGCTCCTGAAGGTAAATTCATTGTTCCCTTATCCTACCGACTGCAGTGGGACATAGATTACACTAACAACGTATGCGAATATGAAGCGTTGATCTTAGGATTAGAGGCTACTAAAAAGCTAAATATAAGAAACTTGGAGGTATATGGTGATGCCGAATTAATAGTTAAACAAATAAACCGACAGTACCTAGCCAAGCATCCCAGACAAAGAACGTATAGAAATTGCGCTTGGGACCTCATGGAAAACTTTTTCTCATCTGTAAATGTCCATTTTATCCCTCGTGTAGAGAATCTACATGTTGATGCATTGGCAAAGGCAGCTTCAACCTTCTCTCCTCCCACGACCTTCAAACTAAAATATCACATTGAAATCAGATACAAACCCTCTATACCAGACAATATCTGACACTGGCAAGTCTTTGAAAATGATGAACAAATTAAGAAATTTCTTGCAGCAGTGGGTGAGTTTTCCGAAACTCATGCAGACCAAGAGAATCAAAATGACCCGATGTGGATCATGCAAGAGGGGGAAAATCCTGAAACCTTCTGAGAAAAAAATGTGGATCATCGTATGTTGGTCCTTAAAAGAAACCAGATTCCGAAAGGTTTAATTCCTTTAGAAAGACTTTTTGATCAGAATGACGTACCTGTGAAATCTACTTTGCAGCCCCAACCAGAAGAAGTGGAGGACTGTGATATAGGAACTGAAAAAGAATCTAGGGTTGTAAAGATATCCAAGTTCCTCCCTCCCGAAGTAAAGGTCAAGTACAAAGACCTACTCAGACAGTACAAAGATGTTTTCGCCTGGTCTTATGATGAGCTAAGAACGTATGACACTTCTATAATTGATCACAAGATACCTTTGAAGCCTAGGGTCAAACCGTTTAGGCAAAAGCTTAGGCAAATTAACCCCATTTTGTTACCCGTGATTGAAAAGGAAGTTAAGAAGCTTTTAGATGCGAAAATAATCGTACCTTTGAGATACTCGGACTGGGTAGAAAACCTGGTCCCGGTCAGGAAAAAGAATGGAGAAATCAGACTGTGTGTGGATTTCTGAAACTTAAATAAGTCTTCTCTCAAGGATAATTATCCGCTGCCCAAAATGGACCATGTGCTAGAAAAAGTAGTTGGAGCAAATTGAATGTCTATGATAGATGGGTTCTCTGGTTATAATCAAATCGCCATGAACGAACAAGATAGGGAAAAAACTATTTTTACCACACCATGGGGTACATTCATGTATGACAAAATGCCGTTTGGTTTGATGAATGCAGGGGCTACATTCCAGCGCGCTATGGACATCGCTTTCGTAGGAGAAAGAGACAAGTTCGTAGTCATTTACCTCAACGATTTGACGGTTTTCTCTAAAACCGATGAAGAGCACTTAATCCATCTGAAACAGACCTTCGAAAAATGCTGTAGGTTTGGTCTATATTTGAACCCAAAGAAATTACATTTCGCTATGCGGGAAGGTAAGCTTCTGGGCCATATCGTATCTAGAGATGGGATCAAGATTGATCCTAAGAGGATTGAAGCAATAGAAACTATAAATATTCCCAGAAATGTAAAAGAGATTCAATCCTTCTTAGGAACAATAATTTTTTTACGAAGGTTTATCCCCAATTTTGCTGAGATTGTCAAATTGATCACAAGAATGTTGAAGAAGGACAATGGAGTAAATTGGACGACCGAGGCCAGAGCATCGTTCGCACATATTAAAAAAGTCATAAGCGAGGCACCTGTGTTAGCAAGCCCAGATTATCTGAAATATTTTCTTATCTTCTCGTTTGCCTCTGAACATACTATCGCCGCAGTGCTCCTACAAAAAGATGAAGAAGGATTCGAACAACCGATCGCGTTTTTTAGCAAGAGCCTTAGAGACGCAGAACTGAAGTACAACATAATAGAAAAGCATGCGTACGCAATGGTAAAAGCGCTAAAGGCATTCAGAACTTATGTATTACACTAAAAAATTATCGTGTACGTGCCTACCAGTTCTGTGAAAGACATATTGGTACAGCCTAACAGTGACGGAAAAAGAGGGCGATGGCTTGCTAAAATCCAAGAATTCGATCTGGAGGTTAAACCGACCAAATTGATAAAAGGGCAGGGCCTGGCCAAACTCTTAGCGGAGTCAAATTTCAGAGCCCTTGATATCAATTGCATGCAAGAAAGCGACGAAAACATAGACCTGAATGAGCTGGAGGAAGAAACAAGTCCAAACCAGATCGAAGAGAAGTTTCTATCATCGAGCTGGTACGGAGACATAGTGTTTTACTTGCTGAACCTAAAATGCCCAGATGAACTATCACCATCTAAATGTAGAACTTTAAAACTCCATGCAGTTAAATATTGTATAGCCGAAAATCAGCTATATTGGAAGGACCCACTTGGGTTCCTGCTAGTATGTTTAGTTGAATCAGAAACTCAGAGCGTTATAGATGAATTTCATAAGGGAGTATGTGGGGGGCATCATGCATGGAGAGATACAGCCTACAAGATCTTGAGGGGTGGGTACTATTGGCCGAAACTCTTTTCGGACGTCAATGCCAAAGTGCGTGCCTGCAACCCTTGTCAACTATTCACATGTAAACATAAACTCCCTGCACTGCCTCTAATTCCAGTCAAAGCTGAATATCCATTTCAACAATGGGGTCTAGACTTCATAGGGGAGATTAATCCCCATTCCAGTGCTCAACATAAGTGGATCTTAACAGCTACAGATTATTTTACTAAGTTGGTGGAAGCCATTCCAACCAAAAGGGAAACAAACTCGGTTGTAATCGATTTCTTGGAAAACAATATTTTGTCAAGATTCGGTTGTCCCCGAAAGATAGTTACCGAAAATGCCCAGGCCTTTAAATCTATGGCTATGATCAGCTTCTGTCAGAGGTATAACATCATTCTTGGCCATTCCACAACATATTACCCCTAGGGGAACGGATTGGCCGAATCATCTAACAAGATCCTGGTGAACATAATCAAGAAAGTACTGGACAAAAATAAAAGGTCTTGGCATGTGCACTTGAAATACGCATTATGGGCAAACCGCATCAGCACTAAAAGGTCTATCGGCATTTCACCATTTCAAATGGTCTATGGCACAGATGCTGTTCTACCTATAAACCTAGCGCTACTAGTGATGAAGTTATGGCAAGATCAAAACGAAGAACCAAATCATGTAACCAGGATAATTAATCAGCGGATTAAGGTTCAACAACATAGAGTTGAAGTTGATGAAAATATGCAGAAGTACCAAGATGATATGAAAGCATTGTTCAACTGCAAGGCAAAGGATAGGGAATTCCTCCAGGGTGATTTAGTGCTAAGGTGGGATGCAAGAAACGAAGAAGCCGCGAAGCATAATAAATTTGACCACCTCTGGTATGGACCATTCAGGGTCTCGGCTCTAGAAGGGAAAAATTCCTTCCTACCGGAAAACATAGATGGAGAAGTCCTCCACGCCCCTGTCAATGGGCGGTATCTAAAGAATTACATGACGTAATAGTCGTCAGATTAAAAAAAAAATAAAAATAAAAATTAATAAATAAATAAGCAAATTTTTGATATATACATTTGATGTACATATATGTATTTTCGTTTAAATATTTCTTTTGATTTTCTTTTTCGTTCATGAACTTTCGACACATTTCTAATAAGATTCGTATTTGCTTTTTACAGGATTCCAGCTGCATACGAAACTAGCAGGAAAAGTAATTTGCAAGTCAGTGTCAGAGATAAATCGGCATAAAACAGGTGATACCTAAAGTAGTTTCATATTGCGCAAAGAAAGTGAAAGGAAAAGGTAAAAATGAGCTTTCTCAAAAACACATGTTATGAAAGATTGTTAAAGAAAACCGAGGTAACGCCATTCAAATTGAAAATATCAGCTAAAATGTTAGATAACGGGATTGTTTCTTGGTTCGAAAATTTTGATTTAAAACAATTTGAATGATACACTCAATCTAAAAACAGTCAGTCAAAGTAAATTATCCCCAAAAAATATCTACAAGAGTTAGTCTCGAATTGTTTGACCATCTATATTTTCAGTCAATAAATCGCTACCTGGCCTCATGTCTATCTTTGGGTCTAACTTTTAACAAGTCGCCATCTTCCCGTTTCATTACGAAGTGATAAAAGTTTTTCGTTTTAAACCTCGTGAGTTTCAAAACAGATCGTGGAAGGAAAGCGGGTCTTCACAACTACTCAATCCCCCGCTAAGCGAAGGAACGTTTAGAGCGATCCTAACTTTCCTAGGTTTTCCAACGGTATCAGAGGATTAAAGCTTGCTCAAACGGGATGCCCTTTAAAATCTATTTTCCTTTTTCTCCCTAAGAACGAAGATGTTGTGAAGGTCGAGGGAAGGTTGGTGCCGAGTAATCAAAATAAGTTGACAGACCTCTAATGAAAAATATTACACAGATATCAGCCCTGATACAAACTGATTGCCCCCATCTTCGCGCTCAAAAAGTAAATTTTAAGACAGGTGGTGAAAGGAAATTCAGAAATGATTGCCCCCACCTAGTCCAAGAGATGATGAAAGGAAATTCAGAAATGATTGCCCTTGTCTCAACATTTAAATGCATAAATATATTCCGAAGTGGTGAAAGGAAATTTAGTAAAAGGGGCCAGATAACTTCATCGAGGTACTGAACAGGCTCGCTGGCAGTGAAGCAATGTCTGAGATCTCTGTAAGGCTGTTATACATGAATATCACTCTACTTTGGTAACCAATGCTTTCTAAAACTTGATCCACATCCCAAATTCAGACGGGACTCCCCAATTAAAAACATATAATCTCATTCTTGTTATGCAAGCCGAAAGCCACAAGATCTGTTGGGTCTCCTAGGGTTGTTTCGATTGTCTTAAAACATACCTAAATTTAGCAGCGGGAAAGAGAAAATTGTGAAAGGGACTACATCTGCGTTTAAAAAGAGTATCTGATTTTGAAAAAACTTTTCAAGGTAAAGAACGAGGTCTTTTTCCCCCTTCGATATAATATTCTCGGGAACCTTTCCGCCTGATTGAGCTTTTGACTCCATTTACCCAATATTGGCACGTGGTCTACTGTTCTTCCTGCCTCGCAGGAAGGCAGGATCCCTAGTTGGAGCCTATGTTGGAGCCGCCCTTATTTTTCTAGCCCTTCGCAAGTTTCATTTTTAAATGCTTGAAATCTAAAAAAGGTTTTTTCGTTTTTCCTCTGAGATATCGATGATATCTGAAGCTGAGCACGCGAGCAACGATGATTTTTCTACTCTCGAAACAAGTCCTACCTTTTGAAGAAATGTTTCCTCTTTTGGTTCTACTTCGGGATTTCGCAGGTCTGATACTATAATTCATGTAATCTCTATATCCTGAGTCACGAAGCGGCGAAATCATTTTAACTTTCACTCCAGACCGTAACGAGGGTAAAGTTCTTCTTAACTCATGATTAGACGCCATCGGGGTCTCGCGCCTCGACGTTCGCCAAACCCAAGATTTTATTGTCATAACCCCGATAGCCGAGAACACGAGGTCCTAATTTGATTGACTCATGTCAAGGTTAAGGGTAAAAAGCTAAACCGTAGTAAAATATTCTCTCGGCATTTCGCCACTCGGCACTATCTTTTTTGAAAGTTACCACGTCGAAGCCCCGACTCACGAAGTCACGATGTAATTATAAGGTGATTAATTAATCAATTAATCCTAGATTATCTTCCCCTTAATTAAGTCATATTATCGCGATCTCGCGGCTTCGCAACTCGGCATATAAATCTCCTAGAAACTTATCTTCGAAGCTCCGAGTCGCGATATGGCGAAAGTGATAATTATAAAATTAATCGAGCCTCAGATCACGATTACCTTTTTATTAACCAAAATCGCTCTTCGCAGTCTCGGGTGTTAAAGACTCAAGATGTTAAACAAAATTCCCCGACATAACGAGTAGCGAGATATTGATTAACGTTGGCAAGATTGAATTAATTAAACCAAAACAGGACAGATCCCGTGTTTCGATGCTTGCACGATTCACGAGGAAAACCTTTTCATTCCCTACGCCAACTGACTTTGAAACCGCCAAAATTTATGACATTAATGAAGAAATAGGGTAAATCTATGAATATAAGATCGGATTTTTACGGCAACAATTTATTTCTAAATATGATTGGACAGGCTTGTTTTGAAAGGTATCGATTTTTCAAATATATGTAAAAGCTTCATTTCATTATAACCAATGCATTTTCATAGCACGCAGAGCTCATCACTTCTGAGTAAACTGACTTCTGTATGTATACGCAGTTCTATTGCAGAAGAGCTAAAACGCAAGCTTCAGCCATGGCTCCGCGGAAAATAACAAAGGCAAATGTTGAGGTTTCAGGACAAGGCCCAGACAATGTCTCCGATACTTCGCCCTGAAGTATCGACTCGGTCCCTAACTGGTCATTTGTTTTAGACATCCTGCAATCGGAATTGGTGGATTATTCCGACGACTTCGATGACAACGAAAGAGATGATATAAACACCAAGTACAAAAATAGTCGTCCAATCTGGAATGCACAGAGTAGCAGCCAGGCCACGGTTGCTTCCATATTATGACATGGTCCAATGGGTGTTGGATCATGTGGACATACCGACCAGGACTATCATGGACGAGCAGAGAGTCACCATCGGGACTTTTAGGCCTGAGCATCTGCAAACCATGTATAAGCTACCCACGACGTCTGACTACACATATGGCGCTGAGTTCTTGGAGGAATTCAAGGAGAAGGAGTGCACGCAGTATGATAAAACCATGTCCAGTTTGATAAAGGATTGGGTTTCATGCACCGCGAAGTTCAGAGCTGATAACCACGGTGTTTATTCAATTGCTTCGTTAGAACCACAGTATAAATATGTGGCCATGATGACATGCCGGCTATATGGGAGAGAGGACACATCGCATTTTTTCCTTGCATGGGTACCTCTAATGTTTCAGGTCGCAAAAGGTTATTCTTTTAATTGGGCAAAGATGCTTTCGGATAGCTTGACCATTCGGGTCACAGAGTATCGGGAGTAGAAGGTGAGTGGGAAGGCATTGTCATTCTTCATGTCCGCGTACATTATGGACACAATTTGTTCTATGACACCATTTCCATTGATGAGCTGGAGTTGGACTCCGGCCGAAGACGAACCCATACATGTATATCATGCTAAATTATGGGAAAACAAAGCAGAAAAGTTTGCATATGAAATTTTTAACTGGGTGATGGTGTCCCTGCATGTCTCCATTTTTGGTCACTCACCGCCCTGGATCTCGGATAGCGTAGTAATAAATCTAAGCAGCATCGCAGATTGGTATGTAGAAGCTGAATTTTCATACTTCAGAGTTTTCGGGGCCTCTGTTCCCCCACATGCGCTACCATTGTTCATTCCAGACAAGCTTGCTTGTCGTGAGGTTGCCCGACAGACGATAATTGGCGGTGTGAGTAAAGAGCTTAAAGGGTACTCAAAGAAGGTATGGCCATCTTTTCCCATTCATTTGAATTCTTATTCTTTAGTAGATTTTGGTCATGCCAAAGCTGAGGCTGCAGCCCTGGAAGACCTAAATTTGGTCACCATCGAATACAAGAAGCACGATCCACAGAGGGTCGTGAGCAATCATTTAGCTAATTGCTAGCTCAAGAGATTTGAGCATGAGAATTCACCCTCGGATGACATTTTCCGAGGAGTGAGGTCTTATGAAGAAATTCTCGCTCAGATTCAATCATTGGCACCCGAGGAAAGAGCCGATGTCCTGAAGTTCCAGGAACATCGACATAGTTGTCTTCCCGCTGTGTTGCGAGGCGAGGGTTCAGGCATTTCAGAGACAAAACAAAAGGATGCCGAAGGTTCTAAGGATGCAACTCCTGACCAAGGAAAACACCAGGATGAGGGAGAACAAACAAAGAATCCAGAAGCAGTGAAAAAGACCCCAGACTCACCGAAGAAACAAAATCCCAAGACAGAAGTAAAGACTCCAGAACCGCCGAAGAAGCATATTCCGGTGGACACCCCAGGAAAATCGACGAAACAGATCGGAGATCCCATCACATCAGTCAACGTAGGGAAATATCAATGAGGGTTGGATATTCAACGAAGAGCTGAGGCCCATAAGAGTAGAAGAACTCCCTCCAAATGAGTTTTTCTTCGATAAAAAGAGGAAGGCAGTAGTGAAAAGAGAGTTTTATCAAGAAGGAGAGTCGACTGCAAAGAAGTATAAAATAATGACTGAGGGAAAGGATAAAAAGAATGAGCAATTCACCACTGAAATAACAGGCACACTAGGAGCCTACGCCTCAGTGAATCAATTCTCAGTCGGTCTCCTAAAAAACCAACTTAAAAGAAAAAATCGCCTAATTAAGACCCTTGAAGCTAGACTGGCCACAACAGCGGAGAATGCTAGAGATCAGGCGAGCATGGGAATGGAGCAGGCCAGATTGGCCGATAAAAATGAAATAGAGATGCTCAAAACTAAGCTTGAGCAAGCACAACTGGTGGTCCGAGACGGTCGGATGCAAGCGAGCCAGCAGAGGGAATTGATTGAAAAACTGGAGGTTAGGGTGGAGATTGCCGAGAACAAAATGATAGACATCGGGATGTTCAAATCCCAGGCGATCGAGATTCAGAGCAGAATCTTTTCGGCACAACAAATTTTGCTCGCCAAGGTGGGAGCGATCCGGGAAAACTTTCTATTGGTAAATCAGGTTTCCAAGAATTTATCGGCCAGAGAAAGGTATGCAGGAGCGACTCGGGTCACTTTCCAGGAAGCGGTAATAGCCACGAACAACAGGGTTTCGATGGGTACTCCCAGATTCACCATTTCAGAGCAAACCCGAGGGAACATTCTGTTAAAGGAATGGGAGCATAACATCGCCGAAGGAAAGCAGCAAGCCCAAAAGATAACCAATTCCTTGGAGGAGGCCTTTAATTCTATAGACGACGAGCTGCTGGGCATTGACAGTGGAGGCAATGCCGAGGCGTTGATACAAATGAATGTGGAACAGATCTCGCTTGATCTAAAGGAAAAGGAAGAAAGAGATTCGATTGATATCTCTCAGATGAATATGGTGGACATAGTCCAAGTTGATAAGTGCATGATCAAACCTAGTGTGCAACTATGTGCCATAGACATCATTGATGGGTAGATGGAAGACAGGCTGCAATAGTTAGCCCGAGAAATTTACTTCTTTGAAGCCAGCTGTCAGGCAGAACCGTCTTGGTTAATATCTCAGCTGGTCGAAAGATGTGTTGCCTGTACTGAGTCCACGCGATGACCAACGTCTGGCATCAAGTGAAGATAGAGAAGGAGAAATGGAGTGATTGCTCTCCTCCCTATCATAACCGAAATTTTGTGACTATTGAGTTTCTACCCGATTTGTAAAATTGTATAAATATACCACAACAAGAAATAAATGAGGCTGGACCTTTTTGTGTCGATTGTAACAGAGTTTTTTTACATTTGAGAAGTTAATACAAGCAAATCTGAAGATTCTCAATTCCGTCACGACTGTGTTACAAGTTTTTTTCTTTGTATTTCATATTTCATTTCATTTCATATTCATAATTGATGTGCTTCGTTATACTTTAGTACGACCACTACTATAGCGAATGAATTTTGGTTTTCTATAATTGTTTATTGTCTTTCCTCTGCACCAACTATCAGCGGGTGTAAGACCAATCTGCATTTTCAGAATTATACACATATTCTCTGCTACATCGGTTATTTCCTTACATTTTCCTCTTCTGTTTGTTTGTGAGATTCTCCCATAGTAGAAGCCTTACACTATAAACAACTAAATGTTTTTCTCCCACCTCACACCTTTTATTAAAATATAATAAATTACGGGAAAGAGCCTTTGATTTGCATCCCTATTTTATTCATAAAACCGTAAAATATCTTTTATTCGACCAAATCGAGACAACATTTAAGCTCTCTTTGAAGTCTTTCCTACTTTTACTGTTCCTCCATGACTGTCCCTGTACCAACACAACCTAATATCGAACTCGGACTATCAGACCAAATGCATATCGCTTTAAACTTATTCGACACAATCCTTAAGACAACTACTAACCAGGTCGAACTTGAGCATTCATGGGCAGCCATTGAACAAGATATAACTATCCAGGAACAGTTGGAAGCTAGACAACGACAACGTAGGAATCTTCCCTAGTTTCCTTTACCGAAGGTTTACGCTTCTTTCTTCTCCATCTATTACCCACTTTCGGATGCCT